>PVJA010014132.1:0-48052 GCA_004027025.1 Myocastor coypus
TAAAAGAGCCTAAAGGAGCCAGAAACTCAACCCCAACAGAAAGAACTCTTATTCCGTATTCATGCCCGCTTGCTATGTGACTTGCTTTCCAATTAGCTCCTGATTTAATCAATTTTACCGGAACAGTGATGTTTGTAATCTCATTGGTCGACTATGACTTTGTCCCACCTCATGACCACCTAAGCAAGTTCCCCTAGTTACTCCTTAGGTCTGCCTTATCACATGGTTTTGCCCTATAAGACCCCTAAAGAAAGACAATTTAGGGGGCAACCCACTCAGGCTCCCTGTCTGTTCCCCTCTTGGACAGAAGCTATCTTTCCCAATAAATATTGTATTCGAAACCTCCATCTCGTTCCTAAAATTCACTCTTCAGTTTTAGAGAACACGAACTCGTCCAAGGGTTTTTCAGGTCAAAGGATCAATTTTTCTTCCTGCATCATCACCACTTCAAGGACTTATAGTTATCCAGTCCATTGTGTTACACAAGGCCTGCACAGGAATAGTGGTGCTGTAGTAGGCCCCTTGCAGCTTCTTAGGTAGGAGAATACCTATACAGACAGAATACGAAATGACTGTTCCTCTACTTGTGTCAGAGAGACCTGAGCTTTATTCCTGGGAATCCCAGGAAGCAGTGCCAGATAGGTCCTACTGCAGGCCTGCTTCTGTGTGTGATCCAAGGAGCGTGCAGATGATGGTGCTTCTTTCCAGACTTCTCAGACTTGCAGAGAGAGAAGCAGGGTCCCAGAAAACGCTACTCTCAAGATTAAGCCTCATCCTGGAGAAGGAGCAGATAAAGGAGACCACAAGGCTCTGCTGAATAGTGCGAGAAACCTCCTGGTAAATGTCATGTTTGGGTTCTACTGTTTGTTTGTTTGTTTTTAGTCAGTGTAACATTTATTATGACTGGTTCAGAAAAGAATGGGCTGGACCGCAAACCTGTAAAACTAAGAGGGCTTCATTTATGTGAATTTGATTCAGCTGTTTTATTGAGTTATAACTGATGCATGATAAACTGAATATGCTTAAGGTACATGATTTCTTAAATTTGGCATATGTACACCTTCAGAACATCAGAACAAAAAACACGAATCACTAAAATATCACATCGTGCATTTTGTTAAAAATTTATCATATTTATTTATTTATTTATTTATTTATTTATTTATTGAGGGTCCAGGGTTTGAACTCATGACCTCATACTTGCCAAGCAGGCACTTGTGCCACGGAGCTATCTCCCTAGCCTCCCCTTTTTTGTTTTTAAAGAGAATAAAAAATAGTAAAAACAAAAACATTATAAACAATACACCATTTCACTAAACAAAATGATGGAAATTTAATAAGGGTTGTTATACTGCATATTATTGCCTTCAAAATGTTCAGACTAAGAATGCAAAATTGGTCAAAAAATTAAAAAGAAGAAAAGTAAAAAGAAAAAAATAAGCGTTAACTATTCCTTATGATGGAGGAGTCACAATCAGCAGTACAATTATACAAGCTGTCACACGTTCCCTGCCTTCCTTCCTGTGGCCCTCCCCTATCCAGCTGTTCTTTCCCTTGGAACAATTTCTTTCCCTTTCACAGTTTTTACCATACCTTTTGGGTTGAGTACTTTTCAGGTTTACACACACAGGTCAGATTTATCTCACTTATTGATATGGTCTCAGTTTGCATCTATTTACCTATAAAAGCCTCGAGTTTATCTTTATAGCTGAGTAAGATTCCACCATGTGAAAACATCGCTCTTTGTTTTCTGTTTCTCAGGTGATGGGCACTGGAGTTATTTCCAAGATTTAACTATGACAAATTGTTTTGCTGTAAATGTGGGTGCACATATATTGCTGCGGTATCATGTTTTCAGTTCTACTGGAAAAATACTGAGGAGGGAAGTAGCAGGGTATATTTTGAGTTCTAGTCCTCGTTGTTTTGCCCAATCTCCACACTGAATTTCATAGAGGATCACTACCAGTCTGCACTCTCACAGAGTGGAAGGACTCTACTTTGCCAACTGCTCCTCTAGCATTTGTGATTAGCTGACTTCTTGATGGTAGCTATTCTTTCTGCAGGGAGATGGAATCTCCATGTTGTTTTAATTTACATTTCTAGAATGTTCAATGATGTTGAAGATTTTTTCACATATTTATGTATTTATTTGCCATTTGTATTTCTTCATCTAAGAACTGCATATTCATCTCAATTGCTTGTTTTTGGATTGGGGCTTTGAATTTTAGAGACCTACTTTCATTTAATTCTTTATGTTCTAGATAGAAGTCCTCTGTCTGAGGAACAATCAGGTAAAAATTTTTCCCCAATTCACTTGTTTTCTTTTTACATTGTTTGTGATTTCTTTTGATGTGCAAAATCTGTTCAATAAGATGAGATTCCAGTTTTTGATTCTTTGTATGGTTTCCCGTGCAGTTTGCATTGTGTCTTTGTAATCTTGCTTTCTCACATCTCACATCTTTTATTGTTTCATTCTTGGGAAACCAACAATCAATTCTCTGTCATTGTTGATTAATTTTCATCATATAGAATGTATAAATTAAATCATATCTTATTTTTTTTTGGTCTGGTTTCTTTTACTCAGTAAGTTACTTGGGTTTTCTGTTTTGTAGCATGTGTTAGTAGTTCATCACCCTTGAATGCTGTGCGGTGTTCCTTTGACTAATATATCACAATTCACTCATGCATTTTTCCACTGACAGACACCTGGGTGAAATTAAGCTTTTGCTCTACTCCTATATATTTTCTACAAGTTTCTGCTGCTATATATTGATGGATAGATCCTGGGACTATAGGATCACAGGTCCTATAACTTTTTCCTATTAGCAGGCCCAATATTCTCTGGAAGGTTTTACTATGACTTTACTCCAGCTATATGTCTAAATCCAGAAAGCCAAGCAAGATATATTCTGCTTAGCACATGTTACTTTGCAAACTGCATAGCACTGATTTATCTCCAAACTAAGGGAGGAGTCGATGTCTGTAAGATCAGAGGTCCAGAAAAATTTCATGCTTTTAAGGATTTTGGTGTATCAAAAATGACATTCTCATCTTATATTTCAGGATCCAATTCTTTCCCAAGCAAGGCCCTAACCTGGACTCGGAAGATATGCTGATACTGGAAATAAGCAATCTCAGGAGTTCTACCCTTATAATCGAATTCTGAGGCTGATCTTCAAGGTTTTCACTGTTCAGACAGCCTGAGATAAGAATATGTGAAGAAACCAACAAAAACCCTGTACATTCACACTTTGATTTCAACTGGTAATTAGTTATGATACTCTTCATTTTTTCTCCTAAATTTGTTAGTGTTAAGTAGCATTCATCAATTTTCATTGATTACATAATTGTTACTAGCCCAGAACTTCTCAAATGCTTGAACTGCACCTATCAATAGATTGCCTTCACCAATATGCTATCCCATTTTTCCCCAGTGAAATCTTTAACAATTCAATCCTACAGTATGCCAGGGATTGTAAGAGCCCCATGGAACACTAACAGAGTGTACTCAATGGCCAAGGGACTGGCTGGTCTAGTCTCTTAGTCCCATCTAAAAAATTTATCCCTAGATCTACTACTGCTATAAATTGACTTAGTTTAGGTTCTTCAGGAAGCCGACTTGGAGGTGCAGTTTCATTTTTAGGAAATTCCTTGCATAAAGATCTTTGGAAACATACCTGTGGAGAAGGGAAGCCTGCCTGAGCAGAAGCAGACGTCCAACTGGAATGCAGTGGATCCTCAAGTTATGAGCAGGCTGGCATTCAGACAACTTGATTATAACTAGAATTTTAGTTTTTAATTTACAGCCAAAGTCTTGAGTTATGACCTGAATACTGGCTGCTTGTGCTTCCAGATGATCTTGGATGTGGATTTAACCCTTAAAGAATTCTGGAAGGAACATTTCAAACTTCTTTCTTATAACAATGTATTAATTGAGAACGCCTGGGCGAAAAATCTGTATCTCTAAGGATACAGATCTATTTGTGTTCAGGAAAAAGACTGAAGGATGTTAAATCTGAGCCTTCAACAGACAACCTGGGTTACTACCATTCCTTGGGAATGAATTTAGTTTGTAAGTCAAGGGTCACTGTCCAGTCTCACCTTAAATTCCAACTTCCTCCCAATGAAGACCTGCAGTTGAAATTTCCCTTTAAAATTTTACTGACCAGAGCCAAGGTGGATGGTTCTTAGTGCCCCATTTGACCACTCACTGAGGGATGTTGCTTTTAGGGAGGAGGATACTATCCTTGGGCAAGGCCACTTCTCACTGCCAGAACCAATCCTCAGGAAACTACTCAGTTCTACTCTGTACTGATAGCTCAGTCAGTTGAGGAAATGGGATTTGGAAGGCACAATCTGGGTAACATTATAACACACATTCTTACTTATCTAGTATGGGATGGATGCAGGTAGTAGAAGTGAGTGATATCATTTTATATCTTCAATGAGAATTCTTGATTTCTGGTAAATCTTATTTCCACCCTGCCCTAAATTCTACAGTCCAAAAACTATCAATATCCATTTACTAGAATTCTATGTTACTTTGCTCTTCCTAATTTATCTCTGCCCTTTTCAGTCTGGTTTCTATGTGATATCGTGGTAATTCTTTGAAAGTGAAAATATATGTTCCATTCACATTTATTCAATAATACAGTTTCCTCTATGAGTATCTTTAGTGATGCAATGCGGCATAGCAACTTTCATCTGGTTCTTATCTCCTTTTACAATTTAATCATTGTAAAATATCTGACTTTGACCAGATCTTCCAGTCAACTTCTAAAGCACTCAGTAGTTCTCTCTGCTTCAGCAGTTCTGGAGATGTTTCATGGGTTGGAGGTTGGACTTTGAGCCCAAAATTTGATCTAATCATCAGACTGGTGAACTGTTTGCCACTGGCTCAAACTTATAGCACCCTTCAGCACTTTGAATGGCTTTGTGCAATGGTGCCAGTTTTATCTGTTACATGCATCTATTAACAATTTACCATAACCTTCTTATTTTTGTATTTATTTCCAGAGCTTACCTAAGGGTTCACAGAGGCAGATGCCATACCTTATTCATGTATGGTCCACCACTACAGGTCATTTATATGCTGCTTGTGAATTTTTATTGACTAAATTAATAACATAGTGAATCAGTAAATTAGTGTGGCTTTTTCTTTTTCTATGTGTATGCTATGTGCCCCAAGAGACTTTATGCAAATACGTGTCATAAGCAGTCACATATATTATCCTTTCAAATACCTTCCTAAAGGTCTGATTTTGTATGATAACTCAATGTTTCCTGCGTCTTCAGGTTTTTCTTTCTTCCACTTTCTTGTGGCCTTTATAATAAATATATGAGCAGGTAGAGAAAGTGAAAGAGGCAACAAGTAAGTTAGATAGTGAGAATGAGGGCAAGAAGAGAAAAAAAAATCTTTATTGCTAATTCCAGCTATATCACTGCACATCTTAAATATCACCACACTTATAAAATCAGCAAAGCAGAGGAAAATAGTTTCCAGATGCATCTGATCATTCAAAAGTAACCATAGCTTTTCTTAATGTCTTTTCTTCTGGTTTTTAACATGTGCTAACTTGTATTTTTCTTTATAAAACATGATTTATACTATCATAAAGTTCCATATCTCACAATTTTAATTACCATTTTACTATGACCATCTTCTAGTGATTTTCTACACATGAATTTTAATGAGTGAAGTTTGAAACAATCCACCCTTAGTTTTCTAAGCTAATTTAGGAAAATTATATTGAGGACAGGATGGTAACCTGGATCCTACTAGGTTAACTGAAGTTTGTCAGGTATTACCTACAATATGGAAAGCTACAAAGGAAAAGAATGTTGAATCTAAACACATAATTCTTGAGGCTTTTTCTCATGAAAAATAATTTATTGCTTATCATTCCTTGATGTTAAACAGTGAAGAAGATTTTTGTATATTACCTAAAGGTCTAAATTAAGGATTGATTGGTTAATATTTCTCTATAACTTTTCCCCATCTCATTTCATCAATATGGCACTTTAGGTCTTTTCTCTCCTGCATCATTATATGCTGACCTTTCCATTGTTAATGCTTCTTTCTATGCCTGAGTAGAGAGAATTTTTTGCTTCTTTTCAAAGATTAGCTGCAAAGAAAATTTATGTGACATTCAAACGAATTATTTCCAACCTAGCCTTTCAAATGCCTTTCTGACATCTAATGATGCAATTGAGCTACATTAATTTTAAAAAGCACCTATATTTGCATAATAAAATGTGATTTTAATATGGTTCAAAAATATGTTACTTCAAAATTAATGCAGTTTTTTTTCCAGAAGATACTAAACTATATTCAGTTTTGTTACTATTTTATATATGCTGCCCATTGCATGGTTATCATGATTTTCATAAAATTTGAGTCTATGTCAATACAACAATACTTATTTACTCGACCCTCCTCAGTGTAAAAACTGTTCTGTTTAGCCACTAGGTGATCTTCAGAGAACATAACACTACCAAAGTGTTTTTCATGTGGACTATGGATGCAATAACATAATAGCTTGAACTTCTTGCTATTTGTCTTATGTGACCCTATTTCTTTATGATGACAAAGAGAACTATATCTGCATATCAAGATCATTATATCAATGTAAATTAGGAAAAAATAAATTTAAAACTTTAGATTACTTTTGAGACAGAACCTCATTTTGTGTCCACCCTAGCCTTCAACTCACTATGTAGGCTGAGGTGGCATCAAACTTGAGGTCCTCCTACCTCTGCTGTAGAGTGCTTGAATCACAGATGTTGCATCACTGTATCCAGCTACCATAACACTTTATTGGCGGCACTTCTATCAGTCACAGAAAGTAAGAATAATAAGACTAAAGAAAGAGTAAGATTCACTCTGATTCTCAAAAAGAATTGTGTATTTTCCTTTTCCTTCAGCCCTTTTTCCTTTTTCACATCACAAGAATTATTATACAGTAATTCCCTAATATAAGCCCTGATATACTATTTCACTACTTTTCATTTTCCAGTCTTCTTTATGATTTTGTGGATTCTGTTACGGTTTTCAGCTAGACTATTCACTCAAAGTGTCATGTTCAGACCTGTTGCTTTTGATGGGTAACTGGATTATAAGGACACTGTACCTGACTTGCTGTCAGTAGGTGAGTCCTTGCTGCAAGGGCACAGCTCCCTCTTCAGCCCTTTGTTTTGTTCTTGGCTTCTTTGTCCCTATGGTGTGAGCATCTTTCTAACGCCTGATGCTTCCATCTTTCTCTCCCTGCCTTTGAGTCTGCTGCCCAGGGACTGAAACTTATAAACACTGTAACCCAAAATAAACCAATTCTTTAAGTTGCAAGTGTTAGATATTGTATCCTATTGATGAAAAAAGTACTAGGACAGATTTTGCTTACAGCTGGTTGCCATAATTATAGTATACGTGACCATGGAATATGAAAGCTTTTGGAACTGGTTTGCTGGAGAAGTTTAGAAGCTTTTGGAAATTATCCCTGGAGAAGACCTTGATGTGGTAGACTGTACTCAGCGGGATTCTTATCAGAGCTCTGAAGTCCAGCATACTATTAGAAATGTACATAGTAAAGGCCAGGCTCAGGAGGTTTTAGCTGAGAGTAAGTACTGCCTTGCCAGTTGGACTTGAGACTGTGAGTTATACTGCAAGAAAATGTGACCATCTTTGTCCACGTTCTGAGACTTTGCAGAAGCCTGAGACTACAGGGGCTTAAGCTGGTAGAGTACATTTCAAGACAGTTTAGGTCTCACAGTGCTTATTCCTTATTGCTTTTCGCAAGATCTACAGTGATATTAAAAGCCAACGGTAGAGTTAGATGATTTTAGAAGATTTAGCTTTCAACAAGATGGAAGTACCTCCAAAGTTTGGGGAATGGAAACCATGGTTTTTGAAAGGATTAGTATTAAAAAGAACACAACGTTGTATCAGGAAAATATGAAAGATTCCTGAAGGATACTTCAGGAGTCAGCAAGATCCTAGGCTTTACATACATGCTCAAGGATGCAAATGATAATGCTTTCATTTCATTTGAGAAGAGAAACACAGGCCTCCCCTGGGAGAAGGACTGTGGCATATGGGCCACACTGAACACACGTAGTGCTCTCCATTGGCATGAGGGCCAAGATGGGCAAACACTGGTCCAGCATCTAAGCATTGAAGAGCAGCACACATGGGTGCCATGGGCATGCTTGGCGAGGAGTAATGGGGCCTGGCAATTACACTGTGAGAAGCTTGGATATTTAGTCTCTGAAATGTTCATCTTCATTGGCCAAGGGAATTGGCTTCCAAGGTTTCATTTTACAATATGTACCCACCCAGACACTAAGAAGCTGCTGCATCCATGGCACAGAAGGGCCTGGAAGCTACCTGAGTTGGGAGCAGACCTTGGTGTCTCCCACAAGTTGCTGGTTTTATAGGGATGGAATTGTGGTGTCATGGAAGTTTCTGCCACAATTTCAAGGAAGGTATGGGACACTAGTCAGTATGCTCCTCAGAGGGCAGTAAACAATGCTGTGAGAGTGAAACTGAAGTCATAGTTGAGGCCCCAGTACTTTGGGAATACCAGGAATATGGGACATTTACTGTGAAACACTACAGATAGTAAATAAATTCAATCTAAGAGAGAGGCTGGCTCTGGACTGTAAGCAGCAAAGCCTTAGGGGTGGGCTACGCAAGCCCTTCACAATCACATCTTAGCACAATTGGCTGTGTGTAGTAGACACCCAAGTGCAAGGTTTAATATTTTCCCTGCATGGTTTTCATTTTGCTACCACTCCTTTGCTCTCTATCCCTCCACCCCTCCCTAATCACAGTGTTTATTGTCTGTCATTCTATGTTGGTAGTAAATACCTTTCATTTTAATTTTAACTTGGGCCCAAAGCTAAACAATTTGACTTACATCTCAGGAAAGACTTTGCTCTTGGATTTTTAGTACAGCAGGAATTGTTAGGACAAATTTGACTGGTAGAAATAGACTATATTATTTTACACAAAGAGACGGACCATAATTCTTTGGGTGATGAAGGATGAATGTTATTATTTGTGTCTAGAATGTCTCCCCAAATATCCCTGTATTCAAAGCTGAGGTTTTTGAAAGTGATTGGATTATCCAGGTGTTCTGTCTGACTTGTTGTAGGAAAGTGGGCCAGACGTAGGTCCCTGGGGATATGGGCACAATGGGACACATCCTGTGTCTACTCCTTGACTTTGTTCTATGCTTCACAGATACTGTGTTGTAAGCAGCTTTCCTCCTGCAGCCCTGCAGTCCTTGTTGATTTCTGATCTTAAGTCTGCAGACCAAGGACTGAAGGACCTGAACACTGGGAGTCCAAATAAACTTGTCTTCCTTTAGTTGTGGATGTTGGGCATTTTGTTCCAGCAGAAGAAAGTGACTAACAGATTCCAACTGACATGATGCACATCTTGTGAGTAGTAAAAGACGGAAATGGACTGACTGCAGCATACTTAAAGAGCATATTATAAATGTGCATTAGGAAAGAACTTGTGTCTGTGCCCCCCAAATGACTATGTCTCACACTTTCATCCCCAAACTTAGATCATAAACTTCAGCCCAAAATTTCTTCGAGGTATTTCTAATTTTAGGGAAGGTTAAGATGGGTTATTTTCCTTTTATTGAAGTTTTGACCTTCAACATTCATCCTGAAATGGATTATTTCTCACTATTTTCGTCATTGCAATTCTAAGCCAACTCACTGTCTTCTCTACAAGTGTTACAACAGTGTCTCTTAACAGGTCTCTCTCTGCACTTCCATCACTGCTCCTGAGACTCTATTCTTGACACAGCGGCCAAAGTTCCTCCATTTAAATGCAAGTCAGATCTAGTCTGATCCTCTAATGGCTTAGAGTAAAAACCAAAACCCTTACCATGGCCTAGAAATACATTTATAATCAGCTTTTGTCTTCCTCTACTCATCTCCTGCAAACTGTTCATTGCAGACTTGGTTCCATACTGTTCCTCAAATAAACCACACACGCCCTATCGCTGTATCTAAACTTAAGTTGCCTGTCTGCAATGGTCTCACAAAAATATCCATATGGCTAGTTTACACACTTCTTTTAAATGTTGAGTGATTTTCACTTAGGCAAACACAGGGACAAGTGTTTTGTCCCTGGAACCACATGCCACACTGACCCCATCCCAGGGCTCACTGAGTCGGCCACCGAGACCAAGCATGGTGGTGCATGCCTGTCATCTGAGCTCTGGAGGAGCTGAAAATAGGAGGATTACTAAGAGTCTGAGCTGCATAGTGAGACCCTGCACCAAATACAATAATAATAATAATAATAATAATAATAATAATAATAATAATAAATGATTCCATGAAAATCCTTTTGTGATACTAGGAGCCCCCAGAGCATTCACTTTTAGCTATATCCATGGTCTTTAAAATATGTTTAATTTGGAAATAAGAGTTTCATTAAATATATTCAACAATTTTTTTAAGGTATACAGTTTCTATCCATAGGAAATCTAGTATTTGTGATAGGGTGGACAGTGGTAGCCTAAACACAATGATTATATAAATTTAAATTTAAAAAGTTAAATGAAAATATAAAAGTATTTGGGGAAACAAATTAAAGACAAAAACCACAGAGAACTATGTTCTCCACTTAGCACTAAATAGATCATGACAGGCTGACATGAACACAACCATCCTTTGTTTTTGTTTTTTGTTTTTTTTTTTTTCGGTTTTTTTTTTTTTTTTCTTTTTTTCTGACTCACAATCTTCTGGATAGAGCTTAGAATGATTTTGAAGTTAAATACAGTAGCTTTTCCATTGTCAAAGTAATCTGAGATAGCAAATTAAATGAGTGTCTCCTAATCTAATATTCACTCTTAGGAGAATCATTATGAGATGACTTTTTTGTCTTCTCGTCCAGAATGATTTCAATTACCCTAGCCATTTTATTTCTTGGGCTATAGAACAAGTTATTCAGAGGTATAAACACTGAAGATGAGACCATAATTGTATCTTCAGGTAGAAACAAAGTCAAGATTTACATGGATTTCTTTGTTATGACTAAGAAGTCAAAGCTGCTACATTGAGTATTTTCTTCTTGCAAAATGACAAACCATGCAAAATAGGTCCTGGCTTTACCTTGCATTTCACACACACAAACGCAATAATAATAATGATAATAATAATAATAATAGTAGTAGTAGTAATGGCAGTAATAATAATCTCAAATAGAAAAGCATGTAAAACCACTGAAGAAATTCGCTAGTGTATCTTTTCTGATATCATTTTTCTTTTTAAAATTTAAACAGTTTTAGCAAAAGATCTATTGGTCCCTCTGTCAGAAAATGCCCAAAGCTTTAAGTCACCTCTCATAAATAAGTTCCAAGCATACAAGAGAATATTTTCATGTGTGAGGTACTCTTTCTATAAAGTAACAGAAAAGTTTAAAGACAGAAACACCAGGCCTGTTCTCTGAGCACACGTGCACTGGCCTTGTTTTCTTCTTCCTCTACTTCCTCTGAGTCTCATTGATTTGATACTTCTTTTAAAAAGATCACTTAAAGCACACTTATAAACAATTCTGCTATTTTTAAAATTGCTATGTTCAATCATGCACCATATGAACCAATTGTAATGGCTTTTTTTCTCTTAGAATAGCCATGTATATGTGACACCACTTATGCCCTTGCAATGATCAATAAAGAAAAATATCAAAAGTATAGACTCAACACCTATTGGAGATATCGATACATAAAAACACACTTCATGGCATAATATATTCTTATGAAAGATATTTTAATTAATTTTAGAAATACAATACTTGGTTTAGTATGTAGCTCAGCAGCACAACACCTGCCTGGCAAGTTCAAGGTCCTGAACTCAATTTCCAGAACAGCAATAATAATAATGATAATACACAAATGATTCTGTGTCACTTTCAACACACTGATTCCCTGCGAATTGTACCTTCCGGTTTCCATTTTCTCTTTCAGTTCACTCTGCAGGCTTATGACAAGAAAGAATACATTGTAAAATAACTGCTGCAGCACATGCTCTATACACCTCATTGTGTGATCAACATGCACATGGTAGTTTTATTTCTGTTTTCAGAGAGCTTCATTTATATTGGTTTCCCTAGAAAACTTTGAGGAGGAGTTGTTCATTACTACCAGCATGTCCTTCCACGCACCAGGGGAGATAAAGCAGAGACTTATATGAAAACTCAGTAGCAGTTTATAGGAGGGATGTACCTGGTTAAGTTTGATATGCATCCAGCTATACAAACTTACAACTGGTTTTGCTGTCTTTAGCAAATTTGTTGTACTGCTGTTCTATTCCATCACATTTGCTAAATACATTTAGTCCTACTGTTTCTTTTAAAAGCATTTACTTGTAGTAAATTTAACTAAAAAATTACCCTACACCCAAGAAACACCTAACACTATTGCTACAGGACCAAAATATATCAATACAATGGTCTTGCCACTTTTACATACACAAATACATACAATGTTAGGAAAGACATATATCCCTATGTATATAACATATTGTATTTATACAAACACAACTCTGCTGAAACATAGCCAGGAATAACGACAACCATTCTGGAAGTCATAAACCTAGAAAAAGACACAAAACACATGAACCACCTATCAGGAGGACTTGTGTGCATGACTAATTACAAATTCAGTACCTGTTGATATTCACCAACTTTACTAGGGATAGACTGAATCTTCAAGAGATTGGTTGCACCCAAATTCCTATTTTATCCCAGTGATTATTAATTTTGAAGGAAATACTGCTTAGTGATAAAATACAGAGTGAAGATACAGAGTTAAGTTTACGATAAAGATTCCATAAGACAAAAGGAAATTTCTAGGACTGTTCCACAAGGAGTTCCTAGAATAAAAATTTACCGCACATGCTTTTCGTGCCTGATGTTGCCATTCTCTCCCTTTTCTGTTCTTCCTTTGATCCTAGTTTTCTCGGTTTGTTAATGATACTTTTCCACTTCTCCTGAAAAAGAAAAATATGTGCTGTCTCTTATTTTTCATTTCCAATTTAGCCAGAAAGGTCACAAAGACATTTTAAAATAGTACTTTTTGCAATATTTTAGGGCTGTTAAAAATCTCTTAATTCTCAGAGGTTCCACCAGATTCACCAGGCTTTTTATCTGCAAGCCAAAATTATTTTCTTTTTAATTTCATTTTTATGTGAGGGAAAAAAGTGTCAAAAGGAAGAAACAGGTTCTAAATGGTCTTGGATAGCATTCTGCCCCTACTGCTAAACACTGACACACAATAACTCATTTCAGTTATCAGATCACATTCAGAAAGGGGTCATTCAGTTCAAATATATTCTTTAAAATTAAATCAAATGGTTGTCCCCATTTCAATGCTTTCTGAAAAGAATCCTATTGCAACCCATATATATGTTGATCCAGCCTGTCTCTCAAAATTTCATTTTTCTGTAATCTTTTCTGAAGAAATGATCATAGACTTTAAATATCTTCCAAGGTCTTTCTCCCTAACCAATGAAATCCATTCTTATTCTCTGTTCTATGGATGGGACACTTAATAAAGGAAGGTTAATTGGAATGAAGCTTTTGAGCACCATTCTCGAAGATCTTTAAATCCTCCTACTTAGTACAAATGAGTGATTAATTGCTGTGTCCTCTAGCTCACCATTTGTTTCTTTTGTTTGTTTGGTTGGTTTTGGTTTTTGCTTATTTTCATGTTATGACCAGTTCAGCCTGTCCTGGGGGTGGAGCTGGCGTAGCATGTGGTGCCAGAGATCTAACTGAGGTAGCTGCAGTTGCCTAAGCTTGCCTAAGCAGGCGCTTTAGACCACTACAAATTTTTGTTCAAGTGTGGGTTTTAAAAAGAAAACATCCACTTGACTTGCCTGGTTTTATTGTTTGTTTTTACTTTTTAGCTCAATAAGATTCTCTCTGTCTCTCTCTGTCTCTGTCTCTGTCTCTGTCTCTCTCTGTCTCTCTGTCTGTCTCTCTGTCTCTCTGTCTCTGTCTCTGTCTCTCTCTCTCTCTCTCTCTCTCTCTCTCTCTCTTTGTATTATAAGGAAGGGTCTCCAGGGTGTTCATATTCTCACTTCTGGATCAAACTCATAGTGATCCTCCTGTTTATAGCCTCCCAAGAGTTGGGATTACAGGCGCACGTCACCATGCCAAGTCTCAATTGCCATCTCAGTGTGACCTGTGGCTGGGGCCAGCAGGCCAAGAATTGAACCCCCCGCCCCCGCACATGCTTGCAGGCATTTTAATCCACTGAGCTATTTGGCCAGCAATCAGTAAGAATTTCTTATTGCCTTCATTTCATGCTATAGTCCACATTCTGTCCTGTCTCTTTCTGATGACATAAACGACAAAATCTGTCAACAGGATAATGCAATGGGTATCATGGCGATACTGTCTTCTACATGTCTGGGGTGATAATGGAACTGGCTGCATGCAGGAAGACCAAGCAAAACCTGGGGGAGTGAGAAAGCCTGTTTCTTAAAGTGCTATGTGCTGGGCATTATGATCCCTGTTTATATGTGGTATCTCATCTGATTTTTGCAGCGACTCTGAATTACATTACCGTCACAATATAAGTGACAAAATGTAAGATCATACTAGTCATTGTGATGCCTAAGCCTAAAGCATTGAAATAGTTATGTCAAGCCTATAATTGGCTGTTAAGAAATGAGTGTATCTTCTCATCAAATTTATGTGTAAGTCCTAATTTCCAGTATAACAATTAATGCAGAGGAAATGTTTAAAAGATAAATGAGGTTAGTTCATGCAGATGGAGATACCATGATGGGATGGCTAAACTTTTAAGAGCGGATACCAGGAAAAAGTGTTCTCTCTGTCTCTGTTTCTGTCTCTGTCTGTCTGTCTCTGTCTCTGTCTCTGTCTCTGTCTCTCTCTCTCTCTTTCTCTCTCTCTCTCTCTCTCACACACACACACACACACACACACACACACTGTCTCTCTCCATCTTTCTTTCTCTATCCCTCCCCCTCTTCATTAAATGTACAAACAAACTCTTGGAAGACACAGAATAAAAGTAGCTGCTTGTCACCCAAGGGACGCTCTTTCATGAGAAGTAGGCCAGCCTGGCACCACAATCTCAGACTTCCAGCCTCCAACATTGTGAGAAAAAACATTCCAGTCATTTGCTATGTCACAAGTCTTTTGTATTTTGTTATTTCAACCCAAACACATTAACAGAAGGGATTTCCTGGACATTCTATTTGGAAACAAATGGAGAGGCTGGAATTGCATATCTGAAATGATACAAATAAGTATGGTATGTTGAAAAATGCAGGGAAACTTACTGTACATACATTTTAGAATTCGTTTGCTATCAACACCAGAATCCTCCAAGGAAGCCTCTGGAAAGGTGTGAATGCCTTTGTCATCAGCTGTCTGCCAGTTGTTGATGGCCTAGAGATGAACCTGAACTGAATGAAAACGACCATGGATAGTGTGGGGCCCACCTGGGAAGAAGGGCCAGGGTTTGTAAAAATGAAGGCAAGACCCAAGAAAGAAAATAGTTGTGGAAGATAAACTTTACACACACACACACACACACACACACACGCTCACACAAGCAGAGTGTAATGGTAATAATTACTAATGAAAGAGGAGACTAGAAATCCTACCTCTTACACATCTCATTTCTTACAGTTTCTCCTTTTCCTTATCAAAAAAAAAAAACCCACTGGAATTAGACATTGAAAGGTGCTGAGTCAAGATTTAGTCAACATATGTAGCTTTTATCAAGGTTCTTCATGTCAACCCTTGGTGCGCTGAGCTAAGGGCAGGCATTTGTTGGCATGTCTGGGAGAAAAATGATGGGAAAGGTAAAAAAGGACAAATTTTGAATCTCCATAATGTATCAGATGCTCTAGACTAGCTATTCTATTTAGTGTTAGCATTCCCCCTGCGCCCCCGTGAAATAGTGCTCCTAATCAATCAGAACAGCCACTAAGATTACGAGAGTGTATGTAACTGGCTAAGATTCACACAGCACAGGTATAGTAGGAGTTACAGTGGAAGTTCAATTCTATGGTCTCCAAAGTCCTTCAATTATCTGTAACAAAAACCATGCCTTATACAAACATGTAGTTATAGCTTTATGAATTGAGTATTTGTTTTTACACGGATATTACTAAGATGTAAGTGGGGTTTTTGTTTGTTTTTACTGGTTTATGCTTGTATGTTTGTCCTCAGTCAACATCAGGAAAATTTTTTGTCAAATTCCAAGTCCTAAGAAGGCCATTTGGGTTATCCTGGAAATTGTAAAATGAATTGTTGTCAACAGGCATTTTAAATTGTTTGTTTCTTGTCAGAAGCTGAATAATCAAGTGCACTGAGTTTAATTAATTACAGAAGAATGTGCCTTCGAGCTGAGGCAGCAACTGTGTGTGGACTGTCCCTGTCCTGAAAGAGGAACTGATGCAGTGACTACCCACGTTAGGCTTTGCTATTGGAAAGGTCACCGGGGGGAACACAGGAAGTGCTCAAAGTGCAGTGGTGCCTTAGTTCATGAACTTAATTCACTCCGTGATTCTGAACTAGATGACCATGGTTGTGTTCGACAGTAGTAGATCCAGAGTTTTCAAACACAAAAACAAACAAAATTGTGACAAATGCTTCTGTTTGCAGATCAAATTGTGCAAAATTGAAAGCAAGTCTTCATGAGCAAAGGTGCTAATGTAATTTGTTTTTTTGTGGGACCAGGGTTCGAACTCATGACCTTGCACTTGCCCAGCAGGCACTTGTGCCTCGGAGCTATCTCCCCAGCCCCGGTGCTAATGTAATTTGGATTGCTTACAGCATGTAAAAATATAATCACAATAACTTCCCTGCTAACCTCTCACCTTGTACCTTTTCTCATTTTGAGAGTTTGATTGACTCCCTTAGAAGAAACATGATGCAGACTATCGAGGTGCCCATTGCTCTCACCCTTGTCCTCAGCAGAAGGTCAAGTTCATTCATTTAGTCTCAGTGTTAAGGTATAGTCCTTCAGTAAGACTTGTCAGTCAGGAGTATTCTTGGTTCTTCTTGGCCAAAACAAAGACGTGCATGAGATAAGACAAGCACAGTGCCAAAAGTTTATGTGAAATCTTCAGGGTGAAGGGTCTGAAAGAAACCAACTCTGCAAAGAGAACTTAAGAGGGAAAAAGAGCTAAAAGGCATCCCTGCCCAAGAAATGATAACACACTGGTGAGCTTTTCTTCATGGCCAGCCTTTTTTTATCCATCCACAGACACTAGCAACTTCAAGGAAGTTCTACACATACCATTCAGGTGTCGTCTGGCATCTTGTAATCCATGACCGCACTTATTTCCCCAGCCAGCTTAGCCACGCTCTATCTGCTATATCATCAGTTCTTTCCTTTCTAAAATGAGGGAGATGACAATAAATCTGTCTCTAAATAGATCACCAGGAACATTTGGTGCTGAGGAAATATTATCTGACATATTATTACTATCAGTAAAAATAACTTTCAGCATCTCTTGTGTGATAACAGCGGACATTATCCTGGCTTGATATTAGTAATTCTTTAAGATTTACAGAAAATGAGAGATATTACAAAAACTGAAGAAAGTAAAAATGGCAAATACAGGAAAAAAATCATTGTGTCAAGCCAGAAGTGCATGTTTAGGCTGAAGTCTGAAAGACCAGTGAATCAGCTTGTCTTAGATGTAGCTTGCTTATCCCATATTCCAGGATATGTGACTTGAGGTCTGGCCTCCTATCTTAGTTTAGTGTGAATTATATCCAACACTTTGGTGCTTCACAACAGAGATGCAATAACTTGAAGCTCTGCAGCTTAAAAGTCTCAGATCAATGCATCTGTAGGTTTCATGCCCTCAAAGCGCTATGAGGTGGGATGCACTCTAGACTTCCCTCCTAGGACATATGTGGTTTTCCTTGTATAATGTGCTCTTCTCCGTCCATCTTCAAGCATCTTCTCTTGGCACGTGTCCAGGTTTCTCTTGTCTATATAAGGACACTGTCATCTTCAGACTGATCCTAGTGACCTCATCATGATTTGACCTCCTTGTATCTCCAAAGAGTATGTCTGCAAAGGTCATACTCCAAAGTTCTGGAGAAGAGGACTTCGGTACATCAATCTGAGGGTATGAAAGCAACACTGCATTTTCTGGTCCTCAAGTAAATGTCCTCACTTGTAGAATATGTTCATCCTATCCCAACATTCATCCAAAGACGGACGTTTTCCACTGTCAGCTCAAGTCAGGCAACTCAATCAGGTATGGAGGGATGACGCACCCTGAAGCAAAATCCTACTGCACCTGTGAGCCTGGGAAATCCAGCAACAAATTATCTGATTTCAGGTTAAGGTTTTGAGCATAGTACAAGTACCCTGCTGTTGCTTTCAAATAGCATTTCTTACAAAACTTGAACATGGGTAGAAAAGTGGAATAGGGGACACTACCTTGTGATTTGCATAGTATGTGTGTACCCAGAAACTTCATCTTATATAGATTCTAAAAGAGAAATGAATCTCCAATCAAAGGCTAGGTGACAAAATTGTGGAGGCTTCTAGGTGCACGGTACAGTTTTGCACTGCATAGAAGGAATGACCATGACATTGTAAAGTACCTAAAGACTCAGAACTTAACTTATATCCTTCTTGCTAAGCAGCACTTTCTTATAAAAAGCACCAAAACTACCTAATATACAATTTTGCCCACATAATCACCCTGGAAGCATTTATGTAATCAAAAGCAACCTCTGGGAATGGAATCTGGACTCTGAAAGTGAAACTCCAGAAAGATTTCATCACTGCACAAACAATTTAAAATTAGGCACTAATCAGAGGGGAAAATTAGGTTTACTCACAGGGGCCACTCAAAATAACCCTCTTAATAATGTAGAAATTGACTGTAGCAAAATCTCCACAAGTCTAGACACAAATACATTTAGAATACAGCAAAGCCAGTCAATATAAAATGTAGCAAATACAAAAAGTCAATGTAAAATAGATTTCCCAGATAGGAGGAACATGATTCCAGGATTGTAAGCAAACTACACTAAAAAGAAGGCTTGTGACTTAGTAGAACTATAGGCTTATGCTAAGACACGTATTTGCTTTTCATAATATCCTGGCTTTGCCATTGTTCTTTACATTTCTCTTTTACTATTCAGAGCATATGCTGGTCAAAACCAAAGTGGTCAATAGACTCTGAGGTTTTACTTGTCAAGTTCAAGACAAAAGGAGAAAATACATGGGTAGAATGACATAAAATATTAGCCAAACTTTATCAGCATGACTTTTATTCCATTTGGAGAAGACTGAAAAATATTGAGAGATATATAACATTAGCTGACTCCCTCTCTCCTGACCCTCAGAAGCACTCCAAGCCTTGAGGTTCTAGCACTTGTGGATAACTAAGGCTTTCAGGTGAAGGAGCCTGTCTTCATCAGAGTACATAACCAGAAACAGAGCTACGGCTAAGATGACTATTGGTAACTTTCTTGTTCTTAATATGGGTTTTCAGTCTTCATGCTTTTCCTGTTTGTCTTCCTTCTCTGTCTTCACTACCACTGTTTTCACTTCTCCCTTCCTTTTTCTCAGCCTCCTCTGGCACAAGGAACCAACATTGTTTATTCCTGCAGGTGGCCAACCAGGTTGCTGACCTCTTCCTCTGCTCATAAAATTTTCAAATACACCTGCTCTCTTGCCTTGCAAATGAGACCACTCTGGACCTCCAGTCACACTGCAGTGCCCTACATCTCTAGCTATAAAGTACCCAGTCTCCTGGCAACCAGAAAGGAACATTCTTCCTTAGAAAAGACTCTAAGTGCTCTCTTGCCCTCAAAGCCCTCTAAACTCAAGAAGAGTTTGGAAAAGATTTGAGCCACATTCTCTGTAAACAGGACCAACTTTTTGATAATAAACAATTTTTAACAAAAGATACAACCACACAGAAGGATATGATCTGCAGCATCTGAATAATATGAAAAGATTAGAGACAAATAATTGCTGAAAAGTTTCACTAGTCAGTTTGAGACACATTAGTCTCAAGTTATGGTTATTCAAATTCAAATTGATTTAATCAGAACTTCCCTTCCTTGGTCACACTACTCATACATCAAGTTTTCAGTAGCCACACATAACTAATTGTTACTCTAGTAGAACACCTCTAAGCCACAAGAAGCCCTTCTGGGAAGCACTGTAAAGTGTTGCAGAACAAGGAAACTAGCCAAAAAGAGAGGCAGAGTGAAGAGAAGAAAGAAACAGAACGATAATGATAAATAAGAAAAATGAAAATAGTAGCTGCAACTGCAGGGTTGACATGCAGTCTCGTTGTTCCGGTTTCAAGTAACTCTCAGGGAGTCACACAATACCATTTGTAAAAGGAGCGCACATCTTTAAGTACTATAGTTTTGGAGAGATTATATGGGTAGATAGCAAATAGTGGTTTTGAGCTGAGTCTAATCTTGTTCACTTATTTTTTTTTAATTATTTTTTTATTGTTTAAATTTAACACTGGTTATATTACATATTTTCATCATCAGATCAGTTTAGATTAATACATATAGGTATATAAGATTGATCAAACAATTAAACATTAACCCTTCTAAATCAACATTATTATTATTTTTTTTGTTTTCCCCTTTCTTTTATTTGAAAGTTGACATATTGCATATTCTCCTCACAATCGTTCTACAGAGTACAGTGTGTGGGCATGACCCACCTCCCTATTGATGTTGCTTAGAAAAAAAAAAAAAAAAGAATATACTTCTCTTTGGACTAAGAGGAAGCAGATACATATACAGTCAAATGTTTGTTCACTTAGATGTACGTTCAGTTTGGCCAGGAGTGTCTTGGTTCACCCTTCCACCTGTTCCCACTCTATATCATGAGAATGGGCCTGACAACGAGGTCAACATGGCACACGTACTAAAGGTACAGGGGTAGGGGAGATAGTTCAGCAGCATAAACACCTGCCTGGCAAGACCAAGCTTGATCCCTAGTACAAGAAAAAGTGTAGCATATCTCTGACAATTTAGTGTGTTTAGTTTATAAGAATCCAAGGTGCCTTCAAGAGTGATCAGAATAAGCAGATAAAGCTATGAAATGTAAAGTGTTCCCAGCAGAAAGCTTACTCACAGGAGAGCAGGAATGTTTCACTTAAGACCAGTTGAATAAGCCAGGCTTGGTGGCAGATGCCTGTAATCCCAGCACTTGGGAGGCTGAGGCAGGAGGATCAGTGTGAATTCAAAACCAGTCTGGGCTATAATAGCGAGCTCAAGGCCAGCCTGAGCTGCATAGCGAAAACCTGTCTCAAAAAGCCAAAACAAAACAAAACAAAAAAGATGAGTTGAATAATGCCAAATGGAGCCATTCACCATGTTTTTGCAAGGCACCACATGGACTTTTGAGGTCATATTCCTGGAGGCTTAGCAGTAGATTTGAAGTAAAAACTATAAATCTGGTCCTTGTCATTCTGTGTTCAATGAGAAACAGACCCTGTTTGGGTTCTTGTCTACCTGGCAGACACCCAAAAAGTAACAAAACAAAATGATTTAAAAACAAGAAAAATAACACACACACACATACACACACATAAATATTTTCTTTAAATAAGGAAAAGTAGGGGGCCAATGAGATAGCTCAGTGTTCTAAAGTGCCTTCTTAAGCAGGCTTTGGCAACAGCGACCGCTGTTCAATCCTTGACACCACGTGGTACACCAACCCCACCCCCAGGGCAGACTGAGCCACCATAGCATAAATAAATAAAATTAAATAAATAAATAAATAAATAAATAAGTAGATAAATAAAAGTGACAGCATGGTGATGTCAACATTCTCTATGTGCTGAATCACAGAACCAGAGCAAGGGCTACTCCCTTTCAAAAATATGTACAATACTGTGAGATGTAGGCTTGCATTATGAAAAATATTATATTTGAAATGCATTGCTCATTGATTGTCCTGGATTTTTAACATGCTCATATTGTAGCCACTTTCTTGGAGATGAGAGCAGGCCATGGCTCAAACACCATGTGAAAACAAGGAAGGCAGAAACTAACCTTCTGCCTAGTTAGTGCTGTCCAGAAAATTAGCTCAATCTTCTTCTGACTTTTACCTCTATGCCTCTGATCTTGAAATAGTTTTTGCTTCAATATCTTTTTCCCACCATTCACAAAGGAGGAGCCCTGTGAAATACCAACTTCAAACAAAGCCTCTTGCTTCAGGTATGTTGTTTCGTACTGTTCCCAGTAGTCAAAATGATTTGTTCTCCTCTCCACCACTTTCAGATCCTGACCACTTAGCAACCTAAAAATTGAGCATATGGGCCAGGAAGGGAGGTAACATAATAGGATTCTTTGGTGCATGAAATCTTTGTAGATGTCAATTATTTCTTGTTCCTTTGTATGTGAGTAACCTTGGGTAAATTATATAATATAGCCAGGCATGGTGGTGCACACCTATAATCCCAACACCTGGGAGGTTGAGAAAGGAGGATCAGTGTGAGTTCGAGACCACCCCGGGCTACAAAAGTGAGCTCAAGGCCAGTCTGAACTGCATAGGGAGACCCTGTAGAAGGAAGGAAGGAAAGAAAGAAAGAAAGAAAGAAAGAAAGAAAGAAAGAAAATCTCTCTGAAAATTGATTCCTTTTCTGTCAAAGGAAAATTTAAAAATAAAATTTAAAGAAAAGAAAATCAATTGAATTAATACATCTAAACCCCTTAGAACTGGATAGACATAGACCTAGATAGATAGATGATAGATTGATAGATGACAGATATAGATAGATAGATAGATAGATAGATAGATATGTAGATGATAAACAGATAAATACATACATAGGCCATAGATAGATGGACAGAGAGATAACAAATGATAGATAAGCAGATGGATCAATAGGAAGTAGAGTCAATGTTTGCCCTTTATCTAGTATTTTTTCATTTGTCTCCTGCATAAAAGATGACACAGTTTTCAAAGACATCTAAAGAATGGTCCATGCTCTTTTTAAACTTTATTTATTTATGTTATGGCTGGGGGTGCGGGCTGGTACAGCGCGTGGTGCTGGGATCAAACCCTGAGGTCCCCGTGGTTGTCTAAGCTTGCCTGAGCAGGTGCTTTAGACTGCTGAGCTATCTCACCATCCCAATAGTACATGCTTTTCAGCAACTCAAAGTTAAGTGAATGACAGCTATTTATACTACATTATAGTGCCTGTGACAGTCAGATACTAAATGGTTTTATGAATATACAAAAAAATCAATACATAGGAAAAACTAATTAATTATCTCTCAAAAAAGTAGGTAAATATTTATGAATAACCTTATGATATGCTACAATTTAAACATACTTCAAGAAGCCACTGGGGGTGAAGCCAGGGCAAGCGAGTGCTGACCAGATAAGACATGCCTGCAGATGACTCTTCTCCTAATATATCTCTACCACATCCTTACTTGTATACATAACCTCCACAACCACACCAACCTTTTCCCTGGTTTTGCCACCACAGGTAGAACTCCTCTGCAGCTGTATTGCTTTCAAAGTAGCCTTCATTCCTCTATTGAGCAATGGAGAGTCACAAGAGCAAGAGTCACAGGAGCTACTGACACAGATGTGCACATGCGGACACATACTCATATTCACGTGCATATGCATGTATGCATGCATAGATACATATAAATTATTAAGCAAAATTGTACGTAGAAATATGTACATAGAGTATAAATATGTGTATATTAACCCCCTGGGTACCTGATTCTTTTTAGAACTCAGAATAAAAGTCACTATAAGACACTGTCACACAGCTTGGAATATGGTGAAAGATACAGCATGCAGTACTATAGTTACCCACTGCCAGAATAAAATAAAAAGTAAGGGGTAGCTAGGTTTGCAATATTTTCTTCATCTCAAGAGGCAGCCATGAAATTTGTGAAGAATGTTATGAGATAATCCTAGTATTCCCTCCACGCTGTCCCTGTTATCACTGAGAAGCAAATAGAAAGGGTAAATAGAAATGAGAATATCCATCAGATGTGTGGCTTATGACCATCAGGAAACCGTGGCCTCTCACAAACCTCCCACTGAAGATGGACGTAGCTCCTAGATAACTATCTCCTAGCTAATCTAGGAGAAGGCTGTTTTCTGTTTAGGGGACTTAAGTGACAAAAGGATGTCCTTGTTAGGAATCAGGACACACACTCGACAGTAAGCAGGGTTACAAAGTTAAGTCAGTGCTTTTAGCCATTTCATGCCTGCTGTGTTTGGGCGAGTGTGTTCTCTAAAGCAGCGGTTCTCAACCTGACGGTCACAACCCTGGCGGGGGTCAAATGACCAAAACACAGGGGTTGCCTAAAGCCATCATAAAATACATATTTAGGGGCCCAGCAGGATGGCTCAGTGGTCTAAAGTGCCTGCTTAGGAAAGCATAGGCGGCTGCAGGGACTGCGGTTTGATCCCCAGCACCACATGCTGCGCCAGCCCTGCCCTCAGAGCAGGCTGAGTGGGCCACAAAAATAAATAAATAAACAAACAAACAAAAGTTCTGAAACAAGAAAAAAAAATTTAAAAAAAGGAAAATACATATTTAAGCCCATGCTATGCCATGGTGAAATGTTACTTATTGGAATTAGTAATAAATATTTCTCAACATATAATTAAATATTGTTTTTGTGATTAATCACTATGTTTAAATTATATTTGATTTGTAGCAATGAGAATACATGATGCATATCAGGTATTTACATTCCGAACCACAAGTAGCCACCAAAATTAATTTTTGGTTTGGGGTCACCGCAACATGAGGAACCGTATTGCGGGGTCACAGCATCAGAAAGGTTGAGAACCACTGCTCTAAAGGGTCATGGGTTGTAAGTTGGTGCTCTGGCAATGTTGATACATGGTGGGAACTTCCAAAGCTGGCACCTAGAGAAGTCCCTGGGTAGTGGGGGTATGCCCTTGGAAAGGGTTAACACAATTCTCTTGGAATCCCAGTCATTTCCTTGTTTTTGATCATGTGATGAGATTGTTTCTCCTCAGGTGAGCATGCATCTGCCATATGCCATGAGGCCCTTGTCAGAACTGGGACAATGCCTTTAAATCTCAAAAGCTGTGAGGTAAATAAGCTCCTTTCTGAAGTACCCAGTGTCAAGTATTTCACTGTGGTAACAAAAAAGGACTAAACAATCTTTTTGTTTCTAAAAACCACAACAAAAATTGGACTGAATAACCAGTAAAATGTTTTCTAATTTTGGTGTTATCCTAAGTTCCTAAGGACAAAACAGATCCACTTCTGCGGGGGCTGGGGCGATAGTTCCATGGCATAAGCGTCTGCCTGGAAAGTACAAGATCATGAGTTTGAAACCCAATCCCACCAAATAAATAAATAAATAAATAAATAAATAAATAAATAAATAAATAAATAAAAATTCCTGGAAATGGTAGCCAAATTGTGCCTTCTTTGCTTCGGTGTTTCTTTTTTATTCTTCAAACTATCAGTATTTCATTACATGACAAATAATTTAAAGTGTGTACTTTGGCATGGAGTCACACTCTAGAAATCATAGCACTCAAGAGATTGACGTAGAGGGATCACTGTGAGTTTAAGACCAGCCTGGGCTACAAAGTGGGCCCAAGGACAGCCTAAATTGCATAGCAAGAATTTGTCTCAAAAAGGCAAAAATAAATAAATAAATAAATAAATAAATAAATAAATAAATAAATAAAGTGCACAATGTTTGGCAATGTCATTTTGGTCTTCTAAATATTGGCTAAGTCCAAATATCTTTGCGTTTGTCTTTGTAAGTACTCTGGCAAGGAAATCACAGTAGCAAAAGTGCATTTCCAATTACATTTCAAGAAAATGAAAAAAAAATATGAATTTTAGCTGATTGGGCCTACATGAAGAAACAATTTTATGAAACTGATACCATGCAAGCATATTAATGATTTTCTAGTGGGGCATATTAAGCCTATTTATGTTAACTCTAAATTTGTTACTAGCTACACTGCCTTGGTGGGGTGGACATAGCCTTTGTTTAACCTGAGCTCTGTATAGGTTCCAGTCTTCCAGCAATGTTGAATGTCTGCAGACAGTCCTCAGTTGCTCTTGTAAGTGGAGTTCTGATCATCACTCTGCTGTGGACTTTGCTGTTTTTCAGAATCTTCACAGTATATTTCCTCTCACCCTCAACAGCTCACCAATAAGCATTCAATAATACATTAGGTGTCAAACAATAAGCATAACATTGGCTGAGCTAATGTCCTGATCTGTTAGTAAAATCAGTGACCTCCATTGTTTTGTTTTCCCTACACATCTTTCCAGGGGTCTGCATTCTAGAGGAACAAGGAGAATTCCTAGGAACATTGTCTAGGCTCCCTCCTTTCTCAAAACAAGCTCATAGCCAGATGTGGTGGCACATGCCTGTAATCCCAGCACTTGGGAGGCTGAGGCAAGATTGGTGCAAGTCCAAGACCAGCCTGGGCTACAAAAGTGAGCGCCAGCTCCAGGCCAGCCTGAACTGCATAGCAAAAGCCTGTCTCAAAAAGACAAAAAAAAAAAAAAAGCTTATAAGGGATCCATGGATCCATGGTGTGAAACTAGCTCTGATGATTGTTGTCTTCAGCTCTCTGTTATTTTTCTCTTCTTGCTGGGACAAAATAACTGACACTCTAAATTTAGGAAGGAAAGGCTAGTTTAGCCCACAGTTTTGTGGAAGTTTCAGTCCATACTCCACTGGCTTCAGGCAGAGTGGCAAAGGGCAAAGGGTGACAGTTCATGGCAGTATAAATCAGCAATGTAGCAAGAGCCACAAGGGAGGAGCAGAGGCAGAGGCAGAAAGCAAGCCTCTCTCCCTTACTTAAATTGCATTCAAGCTATTCTCCCCAGACCCGGTGTAGCACTCACATCCATAATCCCAGCATTGGAACATTTATTAATCACATACTGTAGAAGCCTGTCCCAGTCACTACACTAGGCTTTGGGGGAACAATAAGACACAAAGCATAACACCATCCTAAGCTAAAAGATGAATTGTCAGCTAACTAAACCAAACACCTACTTCTTCCCTATAGCATCTAAAATAGCACTTAGTAGAATGCAGGTCCATGTGGGTTTTGTCTATTTTAGGTTAGGTTTCTCTATAGCAGCAAAATCTAATAATAATGACTGTAATTGCTCCTATTTGTTGGGTACCAGTTATGTGCCCTGACCTGAGTCAGCTGCTTTACAAGTACTATTTACAAGATAGGCTTCACTTATCTCATTTTGACCAATCTGCTTCTAGACCCTTGACTTCCCTGTCCTTAGAGTATTTAGTTCAACTTAGATTTGAAATTTTAAATTCTTTTTTATTGCTTTGAGATGTAAATATTTTTAAAGGCTCCTTGATCACTTTACAACACAGATCCCTCTGTTTGTCCTGGGATTCATCTGTTTGAAATATAAAATTCAGGACAGATAAACCCTTTACCTACCAGTTTCTGGGAGATGTTAGGAGCCTAACTTTGGCAGATGGTACCTCCAAATTATAAAATTATCTCCCCTCCTAAATATACAAGAAAATTATGTGGGTTTTTTGTAGTTTTTGTTTCATCTTGTTTCTTATCCCCCTTGCATAAAGTCAGCAAACAAATACTGATGACTGCAGCTACTTCATACCACATTTTTTATGGTGTGTATATAGGTCTCCACCCAAGCCTTATGTAGTCATGGGATGAACTTCTAGAGTTTCTGACTAATTCATGATACAGTGGTGGGATTATGGGTGTGAGTGCTGCACATGGTATTGGACAGAGAGCAAGAATGCGATGTAAGGAAGGGAGCCAGGTTTGCTCTCTGCCCCTGCTGCTGCCACTATGGCCCCTCCAATTTTGCAATTGCTGTCTTACTGTTTACCTCCACTATGAACTACTGCCATCTGCCATATGCCACTCTGGTTTTGAGCCAGCCCAGTAGGGACTGAAACCTCCACAAATTGTGAACTAAGTCAGCCTTTCCTTCCTTAATTGTGGGTGTCACACATTTTGTCCCAGCGATGAAAGAAAAGAAACTAAGATAATATCCTGGCATTGCACGTTCTAATGTCTTTTACTTAGTGGAGTCTATTTAAGCCTCTCCTTTCTATGGCAAGTATTTTGAATACAAAGCTTTCCTTAACCTTGACCTATTCAAATTTTGTTTTAATATCATTAATCTTCAATGATAAATGATGAGCCATTCATGAGCCGTCATGTAGGCAAGTGAAATGAACTTCGCATGGATTTGCCTGCTCTCCTGTGAAATTCAGAACCAATTACAGGTCAGCATGGCTCCTCCCACTCCCTCCATTAAGAACTGCCTAGCATGCACGCCATTATTTCTCTGGGCTTGGGTAAGTGGCTTCTAGAATAAATGTGGCTACCAATATGGTACATGCAGTGTCATACTACTTAACTCAGAGTCTAGGCTTGAACTCTTTGTGAAGGAGGATAGAAAGAATAAAGACAGGTAGAAAAGAGACATAAAAGTCAAACCTCAGTGTACCTGATGAGTGCTCCCACTTCTTTCTAAGTGTGTGTGTGTTTAACAGCTCCTAGTGTGTCTTCGTATTCCTCTCACTGGTATGTCTTTCTCTGTAAGGTAAGCACATCTATGATACCTTTCACAAGTGGGTAAGATGAGGTTCCCATATTCTCTTTTGGGGACTTCCTCAGAACCCATCCGGTGATACTAAAGAATATAGTTTCTAAAGGAACTGATCCTATTCTCTATTAACTCTGTCTTTCCCTGGAATTCATGAACCAGTACTCTAAAAATATCAAGTTACTAAAAAAGAACTATCATGTCAAAGCTTAACTCTTGATATGTGTCACCAAAGGTCTTCTTTCTGGAATTGAAACCCACATCAATTGCACACAGCTCTTCAGTTTGAAAGGTGGAAGTCATGCCTCATGCCTCCATGTCTCACACCTTCTACATCTACTCCATTAGCAAATCTTATTGTCTTGATCATCACAACTTGTCGAGTACAGTCATTTCTCCCAGCAATTCTACAGTTCTAGTCCGAGCCACTAATGCTTTGCACTGGATTATCAGAACAATCCTAACTGGTTGCCTTGATTGCACCCTTCTCCCCTATCATTTCTTCTCAACATACCAAACAGAGTGAATTTGTTATAAAGCAAGTCAAGTTGTATCGCTTTTACAATGTCGTCTCATCTTTCTCAGTGGAAAATTTAAAGTTTCTGTACAGGTTGCACGGTACCTCATGATCCAGCCTTGGAGTACTTTCCAAGATACCCTATTTTCTCCTTCTCCACTGTTCACTCTATTTGGCTCACAGTGCTGTTCTTCTTTGAAAATGGGCTAACATGGTCCTACAGCCTGCAAACTGTTCTTTATTAGCCTATACTACTAGGCCCTCTATGTGGCAAGAGCTCTTACTGCCTCAAGCCCGTCCTTCAACGTTGTTTGCCTAAACCAGAGGAAGCTTTCTTCAAACATTCATCTTCCAAGCCAGGCGTGGTGGCTCACACCTGTAATCCCAGCACTCGGGAGGCTGAGGCAGGAGGATCGGTGTGAGTTCGAGACCAGCCTGGGCTACAAAAATGAGCTCAAAGCCAGCCTGAACTGCACAGTGAGACCCTGTCTCAAAAAGGCAAAAAAAAAAAAAAAATTCATCTTCCATATGCAGTCTTCCTTACACATCCCTTTTTTATGTTCTAACATTTTTACAGTAGCATTTCCCAGGTCTTGTTTTAAATTATTGTCATTAGGTTTTTATGTATTTGGTACAAGGTCTCACTATGCAGCTCAGACTCAAAGTGATCTTCCTGTTCTTAGTCTTTCCAGGACTAGGATTGCAGGCATGCACCACCATGCTGGGTCTCAGTGGACTGCTCAGCATGACTGGAGGCAGGGCCAGGGTGTCACGTGGCATGGGAGATCAAATCCTGATCCTTGTGCTTACCCAGGCAGGTACTTAGTCTGCCACATTATCTCACTGCCTCTTCCACTTCTAACATATGACTTTTAAGTTATAGTTATTATTTGTATTGTGTTTGCCTTCAATAGCACATAAAGTATACAGGATGTGAATTTTGTCTGTTTTGTGACTGAAAATTTACATGTTTAGCTATTAACTCTCACTATGTTAGAATTTCATTATATTTGGAGACAAAGACTTTTAAAGTGATTAAATTAAAATCAAGTCATTAAGTTGGGCACTTATCCAAAAAGATTCATGTCTTTCTAAGAAGATTAGGACAGAGACACACCACAGAGATGACATACACAGAAGAATAACTATACCCAGAGAGCACACAGAGGACAAGCATATGCTGGCATGGAGAGAGGACTCACAGGAGAAAGGCCCTGCTCAACCTTGGTCCTAAGTGGGTAATCTCCAGAATGGCAAGAAAAGCACTTTCTCTCATTTAAGCCACCCAGTCTCTGGTAATTTGCTATAGCAATGCCAGAATACCAATAGTTTTTAAAAGCACTCAATAGTTAAAAATTAACTAACATGTTACAAATTTTAGATTTTTTAAAGAGCACAATTCTGTGCACTTACAAATTTGACAAATTACCAAGAAATTCAAAAAAGGTCAATGTTCAAACAAATATTTTGAGAATATAAAACAGTCCACTCCATTTATTAGTGCTTGAAGTTATTTCCTTACTTGTTTTAAATGAATACTATGTAATTAATTCTGGAAAATAACATGTCAATCATGGTAAATAATATATAAATCATAAATCAATACATTTCAATTATAACCATCAATGTAAATGGACTTAATTCTCCAATTAAAAGAAATAGAATGGCATAGGATTAGGACGCAAAATCCAACAACACACTGTATACAAGAAACACTCTTAACTCATAAAGAAATTCATAGGCTGAACATCAAAGAGTGGAAAACAATACTACATGCCCCAGCACCTCAGAAAAAAGGAGGAGTAGCAATCCTGTTAGTCTGAACTTCAAACCAAGATTGACCAAAAGAAGGCCACTACATGCTGGCTAGAGGAAAAATTCAAGAGAGGTAACACTCATAAATATATATGCACTCAATGCAGGAGCACCCAGCTATATAAGACAAAATTTAATGGGCATGAAAAACCTAATATCCCATAGTATAATCTGAAGAGGAGACCCTTAACACCTCTTTATCCCAGAAAGATAGGTCAAGTGACAAAAAATAGCAAAAATGTTGCAGAACTGAACAAGAATTTGGAATAACTGGCGTTAGTGGACATATACTAAGAGTTTTCCATCCAACCACTACTGAATACACATTTTTTCAATTGTACATGGGGAATTTTCCAAAATCAATCACATATTAGTCCACAGGTCATGCTTAAGTATATGCAAGTAAATAGAAATTATCCCATGCATATTATTTGGACACAGTGTGATGAAACTGAAAATAAATGACAAAGGAAAGCACACACACACACACACACAAAATAGAAATTAAACAACACCCTCTTGAGCAGCCAATGGATTACAGATAAAATTAAACAATATCTACAATTTAATGAAAATTGAAACATAAACTATAGGAATTTATGGGATGCAAGGAAAGTAGTTCTCTGAGGGAAACTGATAGCTGTGAACTCACACTGTAAGAAAACAGAATGGAAACAAATAAATACTCTAATGCTGCATCTAGACTGTCAAAAAAATGAACAGCAAACCAAACCCAAAGCCTAAAGATGGGAGAAAATGAAGAAGACTACACAGAAATTAATTCCATTGAGACAAAGAAAACAATACAAAGACTTAATTAATCAAAAATATGGCTCTTTGAAAGATTAAATAAAATTGGTAAGTGCCTACCTAACCTCACCAAAAAGAGGAAAGAAAAAAAAAGTAAATTCAAGCAATAAGAAATGAAAAGGATGAAATTACTACAGATCCAGCAGAGATTCAGAGGATCATTAATACCTACTTTGAGAATCTTACTCTCACAGAATTGAAGACACAGACCAATTGGACAGATTCCTAGAAAGGTTCAAGTTACCAAAACTGAATCAAGAAAATCTAAGAACTCTCAATGACCCAGTAAGAGCCAACAAAATACAAAATGTAGTAAAATAAAACAAAATAAAACTACCAACAAAGAGTTCAGGTCCTGAGAGATTCACCACTGAATACTAATCCCAATATTCCTCAAACAATTCAATGAAATTGAAAAGGAAACACTTCACCTAAAATCATCACTGGAGGCAAGTATTATACAGTTGCCAAAACCAGATAACACAGATGCAAACATTCTCAAAAAAATCCTCGCAAATAGAATACTTCAAATTACTGAGAAGATTATGCATCTTGACCAAGTAGAATTCATCCTAGGAATGCAAGGATGGTTCAACATGTGCAAATCTATCAATGTAATACAATATATCTACAGAGCCAAATCCAAAAACCACATAATCATATCTATTTATGTAGAAAAGGCTTTTTTTAAAAGAATTTTTTATTTTATTTATTTATTTTTTCTTGTTTCAGAACCTTTATTTGTTTATTCACTCATTTTTTTTTATGGCTGGCTCAGCCTATCCCGAGGGCAGGGCTGGCGTAGCATGTGGTCCCGGGAATCGAACTGCAGTCCCTGAAGCCGCCAAAGCCTTCCCAAACAGGCACTTTAGACCACTGAGCCATCCCACCGGGCCCCTAGAAAAGGTTTTTGACAAAGTCGAACACTCATTCATGTTCAAAGTCCTACAGAAATTTCGAATAGATGGCCTGTACCTCAATCTGATAAAAGCCATCTATTACAATCTTATGGCCAACATAATTCTAAATGGGGAAAAACTGAAGCGTTTTACTGTGAGATCTTGTACAAAACAAAGATATCCTCTAACACCACTCCTATTCAGTATAATTCTGCAATAATTACCTATAGACATTAGATAAGAGAGAAAAATAATATACAAATTCAGTAACATAGCAGGATACAAAGTCAACACACACAACTCAATAGAATTCCTCTACACAGATAACAAACACACTGAGAGAGAAATTAGCAGAACAATGCCTTTTACTATAGCATAAAAAAAGAAATACTTAGGAATTTATTGAACTAAAGAAGTAAAAGATCTATCCAATGAAAGCTGCAATACTCAAAAAAAAGAGATCCTAGAGAATTTCAGAAAATGGAAAGATATTCCCTGCTCTTGGGTAGGAAGAACCAACATTATGAAGATGACCATGCTACTTAAATTGTTATACAGATTTAATGCAATCCCTATTAAAATACCATCAACACACCTCACAGACATAGAAAAATCATTCCTAAAATTTATTTCGAACCAGAAAAGACCTAGAATTGCAAACACAATTCTAGAAAATGAGGACAAGGCAGGGGCATTACATTTCCTTACTTGAAATTATACTACAAAGCTATTGTGATAAAAATGGCATGGTATTGGCAAAAAATAGGTCTGAGGATCAATAGAATAACTTAGAAATTGCAGAAGAAACTACAAAAACACCCAGCCACCTTATCTTTGACAAAGGGGCCATACAGGTTTACTGGAAGAAAGATAGCCTCTTAACAAATGGTGCTGGAAAAGCTGTATCTCTCCATGCTAAAAATTAACACTTGACCCAGATTTTTCACCATACACTAAACTAAAGTCAAAATAGATTAAAAATCTAAATATTCAAAAACGAAACACTAAATCTCCTGGAAGAGAAATTAGGAGGAAATTTTGAAGAAATCGGAGTAGGCAAACATTTCATGAAAAAAAAAAAAAAATCAAAATGCCCATGTAACACTTGAAAGTATCAACAACTGGGACCTCCTCTTCCTGAGAAGTATTTCCACATTGAAAGAAATTACTGACAGAGTGAAAAGACAACCCACAACTTTCAAAAATAATTAACTAATAAATATTGAGACAAAGGTATTCTATTTATAATTTATAAAGAATTAAAAAAGCATTAGGGTCCCAAAATTCAAAGACCCAATTCAGAAATGGGCACCGGAGGTGAACACACAATTCTCAGAGGAAAAAATACTAGAAGCTAGTAAATACATAAAAAATGTTCCACATCTCTAGTCGTCTGTGAAATGCAAATTAAAACAACACTTAGATACCATCTCACCCCAGAACGAATGGCTACCATCAAAAAATCAACCAACCATAACTGTTAGAGAGGCTGTGGGGAAAAATGGACCGCTCTCACTGCTGGTGGGAATGCAGACTGGTGCAACAATTATGGAAATCAGTGTGGAGACTCCTTAAAAAATTAGGACTGGAAATGTCATTCAATCCAGCTATCTCCCTACTTGGAATTTTTCCAGAAGAACTGAAAACATCATATCATAATGATGTTTGTGTACCTACATTTATAGCAGCACAATTTGTGGTAGCCAAATCATGGAAGCAACCAAAATGCCTGTCACCTGAAGAATAGTTGAAAAACATTTGGTGTTTTAATATAATGGAATATTACTCAGCTATAAAGAATGGTAAAGTCAAAGCCATCATATATAAGGGGATGCATCTCAAACATATACTCATAAGTGAAATAAGCCAGACTTACATGTGTAAATATTACATAGTCTTCTTAGGGTAAAAATTCAAAAAAGAAATAATAATAGAAATTCATCACATAGCTAAATGGAAATCAAGAATTCAAGAATTAAACAGCAAATAGACAGCAAGAAGAAAAGTTAGGAAACATGCTAGGGGCAAAAGCTTGTCCCTATATCCACAGGATGAGTTAGACAACAGTCCTAAGAACCTCCAAGAGGTTTTTTGAAATGAGCAGTAGAATTCTCACCATGACTGTATATGCTAATATCTATGAAGTAAACAACTACACTGAGGATAACAATGTGTAATACTAAAACCATGCTTGAAATGTCTGTCATTCTGGTCTTTTAGATGCATGCTGCCTCTAATTTCACATTAATTACTGCTGCACTCTCTCTCTCAAGTATATATTTGTTTAATAAAATGGTAATAAATGAAAATAAGAAACAAGGAAAAATGTCATATGATTAATCTACAATTTTGTATATGCTTAGATTTCTAAATTTCTGTGTAAATATTTGTAATTGTTTATTTTTCATCACATTCTATAGGGATTCATTAGAATATTAGTAATTGATGGAAAATTCTGGTTCCATGTTAACTCTAAGGCTTTTGATGTTCAGAAAGACAGGGATGTTAAGCTCAGATGCCTATGTTATAGGGTGATAGTACCATTAAGCTTCTCTTCTGGTGGGTTGACAACTTAAGTTTGCAGGCCACAAATTAGAGAAAACAAAGGGCTACAAAGATAGCCTATATTTTTGGCCCTGATCCTTCTAGGTCAGCAATGACTCTGGATATAAAAGAACCTATACTGTAACATTCTATAACTTAGTGGTGTCCCATGTTTTCAGTTCAAGGAGATTATGGGGCCACAGAGGAAAGGAATTGATATTGTACAGTGTGTCTAAGGAGAGTCACCTAGAGAAAAAAGATTCTCTCAGGCTTTCACAGAGAGCAAATTGGTCTAGCAATGGCTTTCACTCATCCAGATGGCTGACACTGACAAAAGATCTACAAAACACCGTACATGGTTTCAGGGTAAATTCTGAGGGGGATTTGACTGACTTTGTCAGATACAAAAGTTACATTTTGGGTTATATAGGTCTTGCTTTAACTTGGTTTTAAACCTCATGGTAAAAAGTACATCCATATTAATGTGCTGAGCTGTAAAAGACTCAAGTCAACAGCTTCCAACAGTTCTAGTTCTGCTGAACATCTACTCCTATTATGGAACATTGGACTATGCATACTGCTGGCTTCTCTTAGCTCAGTGAGGAGAAACATTTGTACTAATAGTGTTTAGAACAGTTATCATGTCCACATCTTGTACTCTGAACAACTACCATGAAGACAACAATATGCATGGTATTAATTATTGTGACTGTTCCCCTCATGTGTTTTGAAACTGTCTCACTGTATTTACTAAAATTAATTAAATTAGAAATATGTAAAACATAAGTAAATAAATAAATAGAAATTCTAATCACCACCCTTGGGCAATCAGAATGATATCAAGAATGAATTTCCAACCTGAATGATATCTGGGATGAATTCATGTTCTCTACAATGGAAGTATGGATTTTAGGAACAATAGAGATTAACAGCAGAATATATTTATTGGGCTAGAAATGCTTTTATCTGAAAAAGAGTCAAAATCGAACCCAAGTAGGTTGCTAAGGAATCTTTCTTTTCCAGCGGTGTTGCAGATCAAAGCCAGGAAGTGTGATGGGCCTGAAATGGGAAACACGGAAATTCACAAGGTGGACATGAGGTGGAACAAAACTATGGTCCACCAATAAGATGATGAACACAATTACTCAGGTAAAATTGATTAAATTGGGATGATTAAATTGGGAAAGCAATTCCCATGCATACAGAACAGGGGCTCTTCCTGTAAAGGGTTGCGTTATCAATTCTTCCTGGCTTTCTCAAGATGTTAGAGACTTATATAGTCTATCAGTCCCTAATTGATCTTTATCTTTAGAGAGGTATGCATTTGTCTGATCTTTTGTCTTGAGGGATGGCTCCTTCTGGGAGCCTTGCCCTGTCTGTCTACCTATAACATTTCTAACTCATCTGCCGACAACAAGAACTATCTGAATTATTCAACCTATGTAGGCCCTTTGGAAATATATGGATTCTCCTATTTATAAGGATTGATTTGTTCAGTATTACTCATGCTACTTCACAGGATTTAAAGATGAAAAGATGAAGGTTGTTATGAATTCTGTCTAGTTGTCCCCCTACAGCCTCATGTAGTCATGGGCTAGGATTTGTGGAGTCTGAGATTAACTCATGATCCACTGGGATTATAGGTGATCCACTGAGATTATGGGTTTTAGTACTTCTAGGATTATGGGTGTGAGTGGTACTTCCTGGGAAGGATAGCCTGAATAGAATGTAAGACAAACAGAGAGACTGACTTTATCTCTCTCTCTCTCTCTCTCTCTCTCTCGGTTGCGGTTGTTGGCCTGTTGCCATTTTTGCTGTTCCACAGCCATGAACTGGATGCTCTTTGTCTTGCGTCACTCAGGTTCGGAGCCAGCCTAGTATGGCCTGAAACCTCGAGTAACTGTGAGCCAAATAAACCTTTCCTTCTTCCATTTTGGGTGTGAGGTATTTGTCCCAGCAATGACAGAAGAGTAACTGAGACAGAGGTCCTCCAAAGAGACAGTGAGGATCTCAACTCATCCCACCCACAGAATGACTATTGATTTGTTGACTTCCAGCATAGAATTTTCAGGACCCATTGATGAAAGGCACTACAGGTTTGATTATGCAGAAGCAAGAAGCACGTCCCCAGAGGACAGCAGGAACACTCTGCGTGAAGCCCAGAATAGCCCAGGATTGTGTGATTTGTGGGATAGTCTTAGGACGGGTGACCCAGAGTATGGATTTTTACTACCCATCTGTCAGGCTACCCACTTGGTGGGCTACTTTCACATGCAGACCATTTGCGGTGCAGAGCAGGCGTGCTGGCTTTGAACAGCACTGCTTCCTTGAGGAGGGAGATCGTGGAAAGAAAAGCACAGACAGGCCTGATTTACCATCTCCGTCTTTAAAACCCATAGGGATATTTTAGGGAGTAAGTTTTCTGGAAAGCGTAAGAATATTGTATACCCTTGAGTAACTTTGGGTCCTAAAGCTGCATTTTCTCTTAAAAGTACAATTTCAAAGTTACAATTTTTCTTGTCTCCTTTTTACCTATCTTTATTTCTTTATCCTGCCTCATTCTGAACTAAATAAAAATGTATTAGAAGATGATTTGATTCCATGTACTTTGAAATCCTCTAAGAAAAGCTGTCCTCCCGAAGTACAACTTTTTTTTCTCCCTCTGGCAAACTTTGTTTTATCGAGTTTTATTCAGGCTATCAGAAATAAAGTACATGTGTGACTTGATTGATAATTCCAAGTGAAAACCACTGCAAAGTTTCTTTTGCATTGATTAGTGTCCTCCAGACGCCTAGAAACCCACCGTGAATTCACAATACATTAGGGATCACATCAGGAGATTATTTATGAGTGACAAGCATGCTTCTCTGCTCCTCTTTGTATGCTGCATACACCAAAGCGCCAAAGACTTATTTATTTGATGGCCCTTCTTGGGCATTGTTCCCACCCAGAGTGAGTGACTTTGATTGGTTTTAAATTAGCTTATCTGCAATTTATTTTTTACATAGGATGCATTCATTTGCTCTCTTCAAAAGGAGTTTATATTTATCCATCACTACGTCTCACTATAAATCCTGAACAACTGCCTGTGGGCTAAGCTGAGCCTAGCATCAGCATTAATGGGCTGCCCAGTGTGCTCCTCACTGAGGTGTGAACTCAATCAACCTCTTATCAGCCTCTCCCTCTGAAATAAATAAATAAGCAAGCTGCCACTAATGAATGGAGCTGTATCTTATTCAAAATGTTATCTTCAACTGTTGAGGAAGAAGAAGACTGGGAGCTGGCTGTTGTGTTGTTCTCTGGTGTTATAAATGTTAGGGTTTTGTGTTTGAGGAAACAGTGCATTACAAAACCAAGCTTTGTGTTACCTGACAGGAATTTATAAAATAGTATGTGAATGATGAACTCCTGAATTTTAGCTAGTGATCATTCCTAGGTATTACATTTTAATGAATGTCAGTGGGTAGGTGAATCTAAGCGTAGGCCAGAAATGATGCTTAATTAAAATAAATAGCTATTCTCTGAAATAAGTTATTTTGTTTTGCCCAAACAAACAAACAAACAAACAAAAAATACAGCAGGTCTATGATAGGGATAGAACAACCAACAATGAAAGCATAAATTCTTTCAAAGTCTAAATTTTCAGAAGTAACAAGATAAAGATATGTAGAATAAAAGGTGTTAAAGAGTGACTGATTCTGTTTTTAAGTGATTACTAAGTGCAACCTTGCTTCCTGAATGCCATGTTAGAGGGAAAAAAAAAAAGTAAGAAATGTAACAATTCCTAAAACACATACAAGAGATCTTCTGATTAAGTATTCTAAAATTTGCAGCTTTTCCTGGCACCTTCTCTTTACAGCAGCTAAAGGAAAATGTTTCTGAGGAGCATACAGTCTAGAGCACTATATTTAGTTATTCTGTGGCTTTATTTTTGTGGAACTCAGGCTGCATCGATATCTCTGTAGGTTAATATCTCACCGTCAAGGATGGCGCCCCATAGGGAAGTTCAGCGACTTCTTTCAGAAGTTCTTTCAGAGCCTACCACTCACTGTCAAAAATTCTGGCATCATCTATTGGTTTTTCATTCCCTTTTATGTATCATCTTTTCATTGTTTTTCTTCTTATCCTTTATATGCTTTTGCTCCCTCTCCACCTGCTGTTCTTACAGCTCTAGTCCCGCAGGGCCTCGGCTGTAGTGCTCTTTGTTTTCTATGTTTCACTAGAAGCTTCTTGGACTTCTTGGCATCTCTAGGCTTTGCTTTCAGCATTTGCCTTCACTCTAATCAATGACTTTCTTGTTTAAACTTAATATGGTCTCTGGTTTGTCCTGTGGGCTATTTGCCTTATTGTGGCAGGAAGGATGGATTGTCTCCTGTTTTTCAGGAGGACCTAAAGTGTTACTATCTATCAACTTGGATATAAGTTCATGTATTTAAAATGTCAGGAATCAATATGACACTAAATAAACAGTACTTGACTGAGAAGTCCGAATGAGGTTGCCCTTATTCTCAGTGAATGATCCTTAAATGAAGAAATATAAAGACAGAAAAAGTTAACTTCTCAGGACTGAGTCCTACTGGCATTTTCTACTTAAGGGCCAGAAAGGCAAGGTGCAATCCAAGAAAGAGACACATAAAAACAGTATAGAAAAATGGCAAGAATGCCAAGTGACTGTTAACATCTTAGAAAATAAGTGAAGAATTTTCAAACGGAAGGAGGTTATATATTGTAGCTATATTTAATAAGATGAAAACTATAGGTTGATTCCATTTAGCTATATAGAAGCTATTGTGAACAAAGCAAAACTGACATTGTGCCAAAGATAGGTGGGCTTAATTTGGGGGAGGATCTGGCAAGAAGAGAGGGAGCAAACTGAAATTGTATGAGTACACATTAGTTAAGATATCTTCAGTAAAGACAAATAAGGAGATGAGGTGGTAGTTAAGGACACATATAGAATCCAGAAATAATTTAAGGATCCTCAGATACGAGTCTATGTGTAAGTTAATGAGTAGGAAGATTTTAATGTTGCAGAAGAGGAGAAGGGATTGCTCAGAAAGGTCAGAAGAGACAGCACACATTGTACAAGCAGAAAAAATAACTATAAAAAGATGCCTCAATAGTTCATCTGTGCAACAGACAGAAGACAAGTCCTGACAAGCCCACAATTTTCCAATATCCCTGAGGTACAGCAGGGATTGCAAATACTGTCATTTTAGTTATCAGGGTGAAGAATCATACATAGTGATTTTCAAAGGCCAAGAAGGTGAATTAGCATGGTGGCTAAGAGCACAGACAGAGTCAAAGGGACAAGTCTAGCCCTGTCATTCTAAGTGTAAGCTTCCTGATCTGCAAAAAGTCATTGTGAGAATGAACTGTGATAGCCAGAGAGCTAAACTTGGTACAGCAGTGCCTATGTTCACTTGCTTGGCACTATCCATGGCCTCTCTTCCGATGGTGCTTTATTGTGCTTCCCCACCATAGTTGCAGGTAAATAGGGCCATGTGGCTGAGTACTGGCCATGTGAACATGAGCAGAATGATTAACATTAGTACCAGGCCTGGCCCACTCTGACCTGGATTCACGAGATACAGTGGATTCACGGGATACAGTGGAGGATTTGAGGACCTAGAAAATAGCATAGCAACACATCAGAAAGAAAATAGGTGCCTTTCAACCTGATGGGAGCAATAAATCAACTTTTAGTACCTTAATTCAGTAACATTCTTGATTTGTTCATTAAAAAAGCAAGAATTAATTCCCCTAATGTAATGAGTCCTTAATGAATGTTAAATATCACTATCAATGAAGTCATCAGCAGAGCACACATTATTGACAATAGAGTTCTGCGAACATCCAGGGTCCTGCATTTCCAGTTTAGTGCTTTTCTATGCACCAGATGATCTAAGTCTCCTCCACTGTGCATAAGATCCTCAACCCTTTCAGAGCATAAACACTAACATGTTAGAAAATGGAGGTGCACTTAAATCTTGTCAAAACTCTGTAAACATCTTAAGTAATGATGCTATTTCTTATGTTCTGCCCTTTTAAGTTGACCTGCAACAAAAAATAAATAATAGATATTGCATATCACTAAGTAAATCAGATTATAAATATTTGAATTCTTAATGCAGAATCTCTGATATTCTGAAGTTTATACTGCAGCTAGGTCATGATTGAAAATGTTTTCCGCTACCCTCTCTAAACATAGAACGAACAGAGAGTGGTTGACATTTTTTAATTAGCAATATGTTAATTGCCATCCCAGAATTTGCTTAATTTTTTCCAATTGAAAAGGAATCCAATTTCCTTTCTTATACCTTTCTGTTTTTTAATTGGAACTTAATATTATGTAAAACTCTTTAATATTCAAGAAGGATATCTCAAATAGTATCATATCATGAATATTCCCCTCTGTAAAGTCAGACTTCTACTTTGACCTTGTTGTCATTGTTTTGATACATAAATTATTCCGCCTGGTCTGTCGTATAGATTAAATACGCTGGAAGCAAATTAAAATACATCCCAGTATTTTAGAAATATCAAGTACGTCTTCTTTTCTTCAAATACTTCTGGAAAATGGGATAGTAAAAAAACCAAAGAAAACTAAGCAAAAGAAATTATTTAGAGATGAAATAGTCAAATAAAGTAAGTACTTACACCCCTGAAAATGTCTGTAACTTAACTTTTTGTTGAATCCAGAAAGTCATATGTAACATAAACCATAATATATGGAAGAGAGAGACCAATATTGTTCTCTTATCAATACCAGTAGCTTTTCATACTTAGAGCATGCAAGATATTCAGGTAAAAGCAGACTATTCAAAACTTCCTATGCCCATGAAAGGATTTTTCCAGGAAAATAACAGTTGCCAAAGAGGGCTTTCCAACAATGCAATGTGCTGCTATGCAATGAGCTCTTTGTCACTGGTAGCATTTTCTATCCAGAGCAATATGACCAGTTAAGGAAGAAGGTGAACAAAAATTTCTTCACTGAACAAAAATCTCATTCATTCAATCCTTCAACAAGGCAAGGCAAATGAATAAATGAAAAACGTATCTCAGTAGCCAACTAAACTGAGGCTAGTCACTGAAGATACAAATATATATTTAAAAGAAATCATTGGTAAATTACTTATCTCTGATAATATCTCCCTGTGCCCGGAACTGTTCTAAGTTGATATTATCGTAACACTTAACTCCCAAAACAATCATGTGATATAGGCCTTTTGATATTTATTTTGTAAACAATCAAAGTGACGCAAAGAGAGATGACAAAGCTGACAAGGTCCCATGGACAACAAATAAGAGCTTGAAAGCATGTCATCTGATGTTTTCAGCTCAATACTCAGCCTTCTCTGGCCATAAGATGTAGGCCAAGCAGACTGCCTTATAAAATATTCCAAGAAAGCCATAACTCTTTAATAAATACACGAGTAAAGATATGCCCACTGTAGAGGAATTTGAATATCTATGTACCTACCTACCTACCTGCCAGGAATTCCAGGTTGCTTATAAGTCTAAATGTGTAATTTCAAACAGTAACATGGAGACCACAAAAAAGTATTGATTTTTAATAAATTCACTTGTTGCAGATTTGCATGATGTTCTTAGATAGAGGAGACCCAAAATAACTCATCACACATGTAAAGAAGGATATCCATTATTTTCTCCTTGTGACATGACCTGCACATTGCGAAAACATGTACAGTGCATAAGTTTGCACTGGACACTGATTGACCAGGCATATAAAGAGAAGTGGGCTCTTTGCGTCATGCCATTACGGCTAAAGGAATGACAGTGGTCAATTCCACAATAGATGATTTACATTTTGTGAATTGGCTCCAAAGCCATTATGTTCAATCACATAGCAAATATCTTATCATATGTTCTAAAAAATGGGTGCTGTAACTTCCTGTTCAAGGAAATTATGGGTTTGCAGAGGAAAGTGATCAGTGATCAGTGATATAGAGTGTGCCTAAGGAGAGTCACCTAGAGAGAAAACATTCTCTCAGGCTTCTACAGAGAGCAAAATGGTCAAGAAATGGCCATGATTCATCCAGATGGTTGGCACTGGCAAGTTTTGCAAACCACAGTACATGGTTCCAGGGTAAACCCTGAGGTGACCTGAATGACCTTGTCAGATATAAAAGTTGTATCTTTATCTTGGTTTTAACCATCCAGCAGAAAAGTCTAGCTAAGAGGTATAAAAATGAAAGCCATTATAATGTGCTGAGTTGTAAAAATCTAGGGTCAACAGCCCTCAATAATGCCAGATGAGTTGATAATTCACTACTGATATGGACTATTAGACTATATATACAACTGCATTCCCTTTATGCAATGAAAAAAAGATCTGTACTAATGAGGTTTAGTCAAGAAATCATGTCTGCATCTTGTACTCTGAAAAACTACAATGAAGACATTATGTAATGTATTAAATATTGTAATACTACTAATAATAAACTTTTAAAAACCCAGTTGACTTTGAGGTTATGCAGTCTCAAAAAGAAAATTCTATAAAGTGTATCCACTAAATAAATATTCCCAATATATGAATATTCTTAATATATTCATATTCTGCCATTTTCATTAACAAGCTCATTTCATACCCAGATAAAGTTTGATGTTCCTTATTCAGTTCTCACAAAGTTGGATCCTTCTGAAAGATGGCTGTGGTGTTCTGATTGAAAATACAGAAAGTAAGTTTGTTGGACATTTTCTGCACAAACAAATGTCTCCCATTAAGAATAACAATTACCATGGTAACCCCAACAGTGTAGCAATCATTCAGCCATGCCATTTCTAGGGAGGGTAAAAAATACAACATTTCTGAAATTTGTTTAACCTTTCAACACTCAGTGTCAGTTTCCACAGTTAAGTCATTTTTGTCAACATATATAAGAGATCTTTTCAACTGCAGGCATTAGGAAGGGATGGAAATGGACAGAATAAGAAATGATACATTTAACAGTAAACTGATTTCATTTTTAAAATACACATCAAATAGGGCTTTTGAAATAGCATTGGCTTAGATACAGGGGTACGTTTTTGCATAACTCAGCTCACAGGGTTGAGGGATGAGTAATGAGCAGTGTTGTCATTATGCAGCCAGTGGGGATGTTGTACTGCAAGCCATTCAGATTCTCCTCTTTTCCTTTTGTAGCATGAAACTCGGATCATGTAGGACATGAACAATCTCAATTTCATAACTCAGCTGTGCTCACACTTCTGGAACAGAAGTCTAAAGCTAAATCTGGTCTCATAACTGTTCCGTCTGCTTTTTCTTCTTACTTCAGTTTGCCTGATGGCATTTTTCCTTTATGGCCAAATTTGAGAGCCAAGTAAAAGCCTGAAATGTTTGCTGCACATGCAGTTTAATAGGAGTGAATATATCCCTTCTAAAAATGTACAATTTAAGCTGAATACACAGAGAATTGGTTTTCCACAACCATGTTAACATAATGAGCATCTTCAGCTATTTAATAGATTTGAACAAAGCATTTATAAGTATTGGGTATTTTTGCTAGTATAATTTATTAATAGAACAAATTCTCACTCTGAATTCTCTGATAAAAACTACCTTCTATCAATGTAGTTCAAATAAGTTAACAGCTATAACAGAAATGGAAAATTATACTTTCCACTTCAAGGGCATTCATCTTACTTCCAAGTAAACCTAAGGTTGATTCATTGCTTAACATCTCTAAAAACATATACACATGTGTCTGTGTGTTCAATTATTTTTCTATTATTTGCAATTGAATTACCTAATTTAAATTGTATCAAATGTGAAGAGTATAGCTCATCCAATGGATTTGTTCTGTCAGTAAGATTACTTCTTTTTGTGTGTCTATTAAAATTCTAATAAAAACTTCACCACTAGGCAAGCCCGCATTACATGCAAAGAATTATTCAGCCCATATTCCTCATGTCAGGGAAGACAGAAAGAGAAAAATACAAGATAAAGAGATCCTATTTAAGTTCAATATTCTAACAAAGTTTTGATGAGGAGGAAGATGATTAATGTTATTATTATTACTACTATTATTATTATATTCTGAACATTTCTTTCCTCTAGCTATTCTCTCCAGGAGAAATGAAAAAGAAAACCTATTAAGAAGAATGGCCAGGCAATTTTTTCCCCACAACCCCTTTATCTTCCCATCAAATCTCGAGGCTCATACTCGGCTATGAGCCTCTGAAAATAATGGTTTGTGGCCTTGGTAACTGAAGGCAATAAGCAATATAACCATTGCAGGATCTCATGATGGGAATGAAATAAACTTCTGTCACTACTTTTTATCTTTTTTCCCAATCCTTTCACACCTTGAAATCATTCTTCATTTTCCAGCCTTTAGCATTGCACTTCATTATTTTTTCCCCTCCAAGTGTTGTGCCAAGATCTACAACCAGAGGAAAAGCTTGCGGTGAAATAAACAAGCTTCTGCCTCAGACCACTTTCAGTGAGTGCTTCACCTGCCTTCGGTTTGCATGTTGCAAGCTGAGGCACACACATGACTCTGAGTTTACAGGGTCATTCTTCACACTGGTCTAAACACAGCACCTCCCAGAAATGACCCAAAGTCCTTATGGCTTTCAGACTTCTTCCTTTTCACCTCTGGCTCTCCCTGCCTCCTACATGGCTTGTTTTTCTGTATTCATAAATATTGCTAACACATATATTTCAAGTACCATGAACTGAAAATATTGCATTCCTGGGCTTGAGATTTCTACCCAGCATGCAATGGGAAAGAATCAAGAAGAATTGCTACAAATCTCCTTCCCAACTCTTTGCCACAATATCTATACTCTAGTGTTAGAGGTTGGTTCTTGGTCATCATAGTCTTTTTCTTTCAACTGCAAGTCTTCCTTTCTGGAAATGTAAATGTTTAAGAAAGGAAAAAGAGACTATGCTAGTTATTAATAAGACCCCACATGACTTGCTTCATCTGAACTCATTTTCTTCCCTGACATGCAGCTTCTATAGAGTATGAAGGGAACAGCACTTCAATATTGGACAAAGTTAAGAACGGCACTTTGGCTATTTTAGAGCATTGGACATTTTGGAGATAGGCACAGTGAGGAGAAAAGCCTGCATGAGAACTACCGTGGAATTATGGAGACAGTGTTTGCAAGCAAAGAGAAAAGAGAAAACCAGAAAGGAGCAGGGAGAACAAAGGAGGCTCATTTCCTATTATATTGCTGGGAACGGTGGAATACATCAAGACACTCCGTAGAATTCCAAGGATGTAAATTTGGGCTTCCTTCTCAGCCTTCTCATCTAATTATCACATCATCAGAGTGAATCTCAAATTATTGGAAGCAGGGATCTTTTGTTAGATTTTAGATACATGCTAAATATAGATAATAACAGCACCATCACTATGACACTGGAGTTTTCTTACCTCTTTTTCTTGCTCTTACCTATCTTCCTTGAAGTTTATAGAAATTAGATAATGCCAAAGATCTCTGTAGTCAAGAAAAAGCCAATAAATATATTCAGCCTCAGTTAATAACTTTCTGCTCTAGGATAATCATATAATTTTCATCAATTGTGTATTAAGGGATGACTAAGATACTATTGATATGGGTGATGCAACATTTTAGTAGAATCCAATCTACTCCTTTTCAAGATAGTTGTAAGCATGCATGCTTAAAACAATGGGAGAAAATGTATTTTGAAGAGAAAATGTATGAAATTGGATGAGAGAAACATCAAAATTTTTGTACTGACTTTACAACTTCTCACAAATCTAAAATTAAAACAAGGCCGGGCGTGGTGGCGCACGCCTGTAATCCCAGCACTCGGGAGGCTGAGCAGGAGGATCGGTGCGAGTTCGAGACCAGCCTGGGCTACCAAAGTGAGCTCAAGGCCAGCCTCAACTGCATAACGAGACCCTGTCTCAAAAAGACAAAAAAATAAAATAAAATAAAATAAAAATAAAATAAAATAAAATTAAAACAAAATTAAGTTTCCTAAAATGTCTGAAAAAATAATTACATTATTAAAGGCACTGATACCTTCTCATAAGTCTTTCTCCCTCCTAGGCACTCTACTTGGAAACTTACACAATTTTTACTCATTAATTCTGAGGCCATCCATATGAGGATTTTACAATGTAACTAATTGGAAAGTTACAGAACAGAAATGTGTTGAGATCACATTGATAGGAAGCAGCTCAGTGTGACTGAAGGTGTCTTACATTTCAAATTCTCTGATACTTCCCTTTGTTTCACTGCTACTTCTGTCTGGTCTCTGGGGACCTTTCTGCCACACAATTATTTGATAGTAAATATCCAATAGAATCCTTGTCCTATTTGGTCCAGCTTTGCAAAAAATATACTTTCTTTGTGAAACACCCCATTCTGTGTTGGGCTTTGTATGTGACTGAGTTCAAGGAAAATCAAGCTGAGGTACCCAATCCTTAGTTCCGTGATACTTGCATTTTACATCAAATAAGCCTCTAATATTCTCTTTGACAAGTAGAATCCACACACCCTCATGTTAAATTGTTAATGGCTTCCCTTGTGGTTGGTTGTTCCGATTTCATCATAATTTAGCCTCATTTTATGTCAATAAAATTGTCTAGAATAACATTACAGCCCTTGGTTAGAAGCTCTTCATGTGACCAAGAAGCTCCCATAAGGATGTCTACTTTCTTTAGTTGTGAGGTTTTTTTATTTGTTTCATTCTCCCTCTCCCTCTCCCTCTCCCTCTCTCCCCCTCCCTCCTTCCCTCCCTCCCTCTCTCTCTCCCCTTCCCTCCCTCCCTCCCTCTCTCTCTCCCGCTCTCTCCCCCTCCCTCTCTCCCCCTCCCTCCTTCCCTCCCTCCCTCTCTCTC
>PVJA010014133.1:0-47993 GCA_004027025.1 Myocastor coypus
AAAAAAAAAAAAAAAAAAAAAAAAAAAAAAAAAAAAAAAAAAGCATTCTTCAAAATTTTCCTTCCTGGGGCTGGTGAGATGGCTCAGAGGTCTAAAGCACCTGCTTAGGAAAGCTTAGGCAACCTCAGGGACCTCAGTTCAATCCCCAGCACCACATGCTGCGCCAGCCCCACCCCCAGGGCAGGCTGAGCCGGCCATTAAATAAATAAATAAATAAATAAATAAATAAATAAATAAATATTAAAAAAAATTTCCTTCCTTTCTCCAGCTCTACGTGGGGTGACCAACAGGGCCCTGACTCTCTTTCCCACAGGAACACAAGCACAGCCACTTTCTGCCAACTGGTAAGACATATTAAGTTTGTACACTGAAGCACTACTGTATTTTTCTTTGAGAGTTATCACCCCAAAACATGGTAGCATAACAGAAAACTCCTAGACATCTATTTTCTTTTCCTGGTCAAGATTCAAAGGAAACCACGACCCGCCTAAATTTTGATATGAAAGATGAAGCACTTTCTGCATTTTACTGTCAATTCCATGAAAGAGCAAGCAATCCTACGGCATCTGAGAGGGAACAATCTTGAAATATTACTAGGTAGAAATCAGACATACACACACACACACACACATACATACACAAACACTAGCTTCCTAGTACAATAGGCAATTATCCTCCCCATTATATTCAAGATTCACTGCCTCCGACGTCCTGACTTACGGGGCAGGACTGAGCACCTAACAACATATGTGGTTTTTTATAACTGCGTACAAATCACTACACATTAATAGCAAAGTTTCAACACTCCTTTTTTTACCAATTGGAAACATCCTTGTACAAGAAGTTTCTATCTGGTATTTTCAGTAATGATATGCTGTTGAATGTGAGAGATCCTCTTGTGCTATTTAAAACAGGATCATCTCTGATTCCCTGCGCAAGGACTTTTACTGCATCGTGCAGGGAGGGACATCTCCACACTGCTTTGCATTTGTCACCACTTAATTTTCCCGTCTCTTTCCTTCAAACAGGTTGAATCCTTGTCGAAGTTGGTAATGTACTTTCGTGGGAAAAAATTTGCTTGCTCGAGTTCAGTCTTCCTTAGAAGAGAATCCCTTTTTGTTTCTTCTACTTTCTTTTCTTTTCCTTTCTTTTTTAAATTTTTATTTATTTGTTTGTTTGTTTGTTTATTTATTTATTTATTTATTTGTACAAGGCCTGATTGCACAGCTTGAACTCATAGTGATCCTAGTGCTTCCGGCCTCCCCAGAGCTGGGATTACAGGCCTGCACCACCACACCCGGACTCCATCACCAGCTCAGCGTGCTCAGGGGGCAGGCCAGCCAGCACAGCACGTGGTGCCAGGGATCCAACCCTAGCCCCGTCTGTGCCTCCCTAAACAGGGGCTTAGTCCACTGAGCTCTCTCGTGGGCCCTGAGCACTTTTTGCAAATCAGTTTCTAACACTTTTCTCCTGCAAAATTTGTTTCAAAGGGAGCAGTAGAGCAGGCTTTGCAGGGCGCTGCTCTTGTGTCTCTTTTCCGTTGAAAGCTTCAGCTGCTTACGGTTCACCTTCCACACAAGCTATCGGCTAAACTGTGAGGTAGAGGAAAGTGGGTGAGCTTAGGACCCAGCACCCCCCTCCAGCAGCTCCACACCCAGCAAGTGAAACAGCCTGTCACCAAGTGTCCCAGAGAATAGCCTTGACAGGGCAAGTCTCCATCACGTATGGAGCTCATATTGAGAAAATAAAAAATACACCATTCGATTCCTCCACGTATACACATAATTAATATATACGTATACATTTATATATATAATTCTACATAAGAGCATTATGTAATTGAACAGTCATAATTCCCTATGCTATCTCTTAATTGCCCATGCGTTTCAGACTTTAAGGATAGTTCAGCCGGGTGTGGTGGCTCACGCCTGTAATCCCAGCACTCGGGAGGCTGAGGCAGGAGGATTGGTGCGAGTTCGAGACCAGCCTTGGCTACAAAAGTGAGCTCAAGGCCAGCCTCAACTGCACAGTGAGACCCTGTCTCAAAAAGACAAAAAAAAAAAGGATAGTTCAGTGTCTCAATTTGATTTCAGAGAATAGAGAAGTAGTCAACCAATGCGATGAATGCTTGGACTGAAGACGAATTTATTACACCGGAAGACGCCTTGCCGCCAAAGCCTTTCGAGCTACGCACCCTTTCCTTGAACACACTGATGCCATCATTGTGCTCACTTGCTGAAGCAGTTCTGGGCATCCTCACTAATAAACGTTTTATGGGATGTGAAGGGCCGTGGACAGTGTGGTGTGGCCTCGCTCCCCGTCTTCCTCTGACCTCGCACTGCTTAGCTTCTTGGAGCTTTCGAAAGTCAAAGTGGTCATGAAACATGAACATTTACTGATTTATTGATTTTCCAGGACCAGAGCTCAAACTCACAACGTTGCACTTACCAGGCAGGCACTTGTGCCACGGAGCTATCCCGCCCCCAATAGGGATGGTTTTAGTAGAACATCTTTCAAACCATACAGTTTGTGGAATTCTCTACAGTCAGAGAGTGTCGCCCTCATGCTTAGCTTCTGTTGGATAGCAGCAGACACGACAAGGACTGGCAGTTCAAGAGAATGCGGTAGAGAGGACACCTGTGTTTGGTTTTACTCTTCGAAAAGAAAAAAAAAAAAGTCAAAGTAAAAATGAAAATGGTGCTACAACGTAATGCATCTGACTGCAAAGATTTGGAAATGTCTTAATATATGGGGTGATTACAGAATATGCATTGAAATAATTACCAGAGGTGACTAAACTCTGCTATGTATAAGAGGCTCTAAGGACTGAATTCCCCTAATAATTTTGAATGGACGAATAGCTGGTGCTCAAGGGTCACTTTCTTAGTCCACAGTCGCAGCTAAAGTTTAAAAAAATAATAATAAACTAAAGGACAGTACTAAGGTTAACCAGTGTATCTTAATCCTTATCGCATAGGCTTTGCATTATCAAGAAACTAGCTATGCAGGTAAAAGCCGAGCTCTAAGGGCAGGATGGGCATTGTACTTCTGCACCATTTTCTGGATACGTAATAAAATTACAATAGAAATCTGCAAATGCTACCACAGTAGCCCACGGAATATCGCGACATTTTGGTGATAGTTTGAGCTGCACTTTCTTCCCGGCTCATGAATCCTTCCTCCGTTACTAACAAGGGCCGATCTCTAATGACTGCTAGCACAGGATGCAAGAAGAGTCGTGTCTCCAGCAGAGGCTCACGGCCTCCCTGGCGTCTGCTTATTTGTTTGTTTGGTCTTTCCGAGACAAGCTCTCCCTATGTGGCCCAGACTGGCCTGGAACCTGAATAATCCCCCTGCCTCAGCCTCCCAAATGCTGGCCTGGAGGATGTACACTACCACAGCCAGCTCTGCTTATTAGAGGACTGTTTTGTCATACATGCTTAAGGAGCACACAGGCGCTCTTAAGGAGGTCCAAGAGACAGTTTGAGGTCAATGCTCTCCATGCTCCGCTGGGACCAGGGTGGGCAGTGGGGGAATCCTGGGGACAAAACCCTGGGACTTGTGCCTGCAGCCCACAGCTGCAGGGCTGTGGCCTCCTCCAGCACGAGCTGTGCACAGCCAGGGTACAAGTGCCTCACACACTAGTTGCCAGCGCTGACTCCAGCCCAGGTGTAAAGGAAAACCAGACACACGCAGGTGAGCCGGACCACAGGGCAGCAACAGGCGGAGGCCTAGGACAGCCGCCGCACACAGACGCCCCAGAGGCCCACGCGTGAAGCTTGGGCGGGACCTGGCTGAGGCTGTACACACAGCCGGTGATCAACAGAGTCCAACATTTGAGTGTACTGTTACCGTAAAAAAAGAGAGGAATCTATGATAAGTGACTTTGTAGTGAATAAATACAGGATAAATGAAACACATCTAGGCATTAAGCTGCCAGTATTTCCTTTTGAAGTTTTCCTATTTTTTATCCCAGTAAAGGAAAGCATTCACTGGGGGAGGCGAGCTAGAGGCATTCGTGATACCCTACCTTGACGCTCTGCGGCCCGCCTAGCAGAACTGGAGTGTGAGAAGAACTTTACGGCACCCCTGAGGTACATTCCATCCCACCACACCTGATCATCAGCGGTGCTTGGGCATTCTGAGCTTCTTGCGCCCAGGAACTGGAAAGCGACCAAGCATTCCGGGGTCCCCTTAAGCATTAACCATGTCTCCCTGCACACCTGCCCCACTTCCCTCTTGCTGCCGAGCTCCTTGGCTCACGGGGCTGCAGGGCAGCGCACTGCCGCTAACGGGACGCATACCCACCACCTATGCTGTGTTCCCTCTCGCCTTTCCTTTTTACTTTTACACAGAAAGTATTGGGAAAATCTCTGATCACACTTGAAAAACCCACTCATTGTCATTCTTCTATATATTTTAGTACTACACGTTTGCCTACAAGAGCTCCGCTTTTTACAGGGAATTGGCACACTTCATTCCCATGCTTACGAGCTACCCTTGAGAGCACCCAGGATAAACAGAGCTAGGGATTTTGAAACACCAGTGACCCCTTAATACAGGGAGAAGGCAAGGAATCTAGCAGGAAGCCTCTCCCAAGTTATTTCGCAACTATTTATAAAGCTCTATTTCTTAATTGACAATCATCGAATGGCTTTTATTCAGACATCCTTGGTGAGAACTAAAGTTGCTGTTAGGTTTTACACAAAACAGAATATATTGCTTAAAAATGAAAATAAAAATTTCAATGAAATATATGTCTTTGAAAAATATTTAGGGCTGAGGAGACAGCTCAGGAGATTCAGCACTTCTCTGGCAAGTGCAAGGCCCTGAGTTCAATCCCTGGTTCTGCAAAAAAAAAAAAGTATGTATTCCAAGTATGTATTCCCTCAAGGTCAGTGAGGACTCAGGACATAAGAGTACCTGTGCTGTAAATCCTATAACTCAGGGGTTTCCCAAATTTTCTGGTCAAGGAGATTATGGGACCTCAGAGGAAAGGGATAAGGGAAGTATAGTGTGCCTAGGGAGAGTCACTTGGGGAGAAACATTCTCTCAGGCTTTCACAGAGAGCAAACTGCTCAAGCATTGGCCGTGACTCATCCCGATGGCTGACACTGACAACAGTTCTACAAAGCACTGCATATGGTTCCAAAGTTAATCCTGAGGAGATTTGACCCTGGAAAGTACAAATGATGAAAATTTTGTTAGGCAGGTCTTGCTTTGACTTACACTTGATCACCCAACGGAAAAGCTTAATTACGAGGCATAAAATGGAGAGCTAGATTAGTACGATGAGCTGTAAGAGGCTTAAATCAACAGCCGTCAACATTGCCAGTTTCACCGGTAACCCACTGCAATTAGGAAACATTGGACTATGTATACAACTACTTCCTCCTAGTTCAAAGGGAAGAAAACTTTTCTTCTTCTTTTTTTTTCTTTCTTCTTTCTTTTTTTCCCCCCTTCGGAACCAATATTGATTAGAAAATTTGTCACGTCTGCACCCTGTGCTCTGTATAACATTTGTGAGGACAATATGCAGTGTCTCAACTATTGTGAATGTGCTACTAATGTGTTTTGAAACTCTCATATTGTTATCTCTTATTAAAAATAATAAAAATTAAAAAAAAATATTTAGGGCTAGGGAGATAGCTCAGGAGAATAGGTACTTGTCTGGCAAGCGCAAGGTCCTGAGTCCGATACCCAGCACCGGAAAAGTAAAAAAAAAGAAAGATCTTACCTTGCTGATATATCTCAAGTAACGAAGTGTTTATGATTCCCTAAAGTGTCTTAAAAGACACACATTTCACTTGACCTTCAAATGTCTTGTGACTGGGCCCTAAGAGTGTCCTCATCTCATGCAGGTGACAGCAATCATGCTGCCTCATGTTGGCTTTTTCTTACATCCTTCTAGATCATCAAAGAAGTTGGAGAGATCAGAAGCACCGGGATATACAGATAGATAGATAGATAGATAGATAGATAGATAGATAGATAGATAGATATCATGTCTCCATCAGCTTAAAGTAATAGATCAACATGTTAATAAGCAAGGTGCTTACTAAAGTAGATGAAGCAGTTTCTCACAGGATCAAACAGAAATTCTGTATTCATGACTCCAATTTCTGCAATATATGTCTCAATAGATAGCTACCTGTTCTCAAAAAAGTATTATGTTTAAGGATCAAACATCATCTCCTGCCCAGAAACGAGAATTACACCCTTGTGCCCTGCTCTTCACAGCTTTGTGAGGAGCTATACATTCTCTAATCCTATATCCTCTAGCCCCATGTTAAATAAAGCACAGGGAAGCCTGTGGATGTACACACACACACACACACACACACACACACACATCTGGAAGTGAGCTCAAGGTTCCCAGTTGCTTCATGACTGACCCTGAAAGATACCCAGGCAGTTATTATTAATAAGTATTCCAGACATATTTATTTCTTCTACTCCAAACGTAGAGCATGGAGGGAAACTACCCATCATTCCCCAAGCCTGTGAACTTTTTCTTTTTACAAGTTTGGATTCAGCCCTCTAGTACAGAGAGGTTTTTGTCAGGGAATAGTAAGTGGATAAATTGTCAGAGTGAGGAGTATTTGCTCTAAGGGTGAAAGGATTTTAATTTGCCCATTCATCACCCTTCTCTGCGGATGCTTTGCTCATGTGCTTGTGATAGACTAGATACGTTACTGAGGACACAGAAACAGTTAGCTTTCTTATTGCTAACATTTATAATCCTTCTAGAAACAAATTCTGACAAGCAGAAGCTTCGTGGTACACCAGCTATTCATTTCTTTGAAGTGTTTCATGTATACATTACTTACATCTTATTATATGGGTTAACAAATGCAATAAAACTGAATTGCCGATGGCAAAGCTGAGCTGCTGTCTCACAAATCAATAATAATTAAGACAAATCATTTCCTTCTCAGAAGATTATACATGCTCAGGAAGCTTGGGAAAAGATCAACATTAATATTTATGTTACAATGATGGAGCGACATCTTATTCAACGTATGAACAAACATATGTAGAGCGATAAGAATACTGAACATGGTGAGTATCCTCCACGGGCTTCCCGGAAGAAGGGACAAGGGGTTAGGAGTGGGGACAAGGCCTTCACACGAATGCTCAAGCGCGGCTCCATCCAGGGACAGACGTCTCCGCCCTGGCTGAGTGTTCCTTCCCTCGCCACTCCTCAGGAACACCTGATGGCGCATGCGCCTCTGTGCGTAATTGTAGTCAGTCAACTTCCACTGCCGACAAAATGCTATATCCATGGGTTTACACTGGAATTACAGCTGGGAGATAATTATATGGGTGCGGGCTTTTTTTGGCGAACCACATAAATAATCACGTGAACACATCCTCCACGACAGATAAGAGAGGATTCGGTAGAGTGCTTCCGGAATGAATCATCATTAGCAAATGAACTTCTTTCCTACGGGATTTATTTCTGGAGTACACACAACTATACAATCTCCAGGGATTTAGACGTGATTCATAAAAGCAATGTGATTGTATAATGAAAAATCGCTGCAGAATATAAGCTGCAGAAATGTAAACTGACAACTGTAGAAATAAATAGACATGCTCTGGGCCCCTCACCCACACTGCAATGCTGAGCAAGGTCAGCATGAGGATTTTTCTGGCTGCATTGAGAAACTCTTCCTTCTGGTTCTTCCCTTCATCCTTGATATTCCCTTTACTCTTTTTAGGATCTTTCCTTCCTTAATTTTCTGTTTGTCATGTAACTTACTTTTCTCCCCTCATCTCTTCTCTCTTGTGTTTCTATCTCCAAACTCTGCTCGATGTTTTTGAAATAAAGACTTAGCTTAGCATTAAGTAAGTATCTAGCACTGAAGACCGAAATATAAAACACCAGTATACCAATAATATATGCCACCTGAGGAAAGAAGTGATATTTTTGTCTTAAAGTAATGAAGAGAAAATACATACATCAGAAGGTAAGAAGCTCAATTGCATTTGGGGAATTATAGGACAGTTGTCTAAGGTAAAGTGGAAGAAGATTACAATAAATAAGACACAACTTAATAGAGTGAATTCCAGAGCAGTGTGTGTGATACCACTAAGTGTTAAATCTCCTCTTTATAGGCCAGTTTTGGTTTCAGTGGGATCAAAAGCAGAGCCAACTTCATTTAATTGTAAGATAGTACAGAACAGCAAGAGGGTTGTGTTTCTCTCTGTGCAAATATACCTTGCCCAATTCTCAAACAGGTTCGTAGTTCTCTAAGCAGGGAAACATGTGTGCTACTGATCAGATCCAACGCTGTCCTGGTTCATCTAACCTAAGGATAAGGTACGCATGAACTGCTTTAGGACTACTCAGGAGACAGCTCAACAACATAAGCACCTGCCTGGCAAGCACAAGGTTCTTTGATCCCAGTGCAGCATGCCAGGAATCAAGGCCCACTGTGCCAACCCTGAAACTGGGAGTGGTGACGCATGCCTGTAATCTGAGTGCAGGGAGGCTGATGCAGGAGGATCACTACGAGTCGGAACTGCATAGCAAGACCCTGAATTGGAGAGAGAGCGAGAGGGAGAGAGAGACAGAGGGAGAGAGAGGGAGAGAGAGAGACCGAGAGAGAGAGAGGGAGAGAGAGAGAACAGAAAAATAAACCTGCTATAACAGCAAGATCTCTAACACTCATTTCAGCCCTTGGCATCTAGCATTGATGAAGACTAGCTCCATTTGGGGTCTACATGCCATCCTCCTGTTTACACAACATTGGGCCAGTAGATTTGTTGTATACCGCTTTATAATTCCTCCAGGGTGTGGCAGAGTTTATTATGCAGAATACACCCCTGGCTGAAGGTACAGAAGCCTACTCTACCAACGGAACAATTTTAATGACCTGAAGCATACTCAAGAGAAAAAAAAGCACTCAAAGTGTCTCAGTTATTCTTCTCTCGTTGCTGGGACAAATACCCAACACGTAAAATAAGGGAAGGAAAGGTTTATTTAGCTCACAGTTCCTGGAGGTTTCCGCCCATACTCAGCTGGCTCCAAGGTGGACTGGTACATGGCAGAGGGCAGCCGTTCATGGCATCAGAAGGCAGCAACACAGCAAGAGCAAAGAGTATCAGCACCAGTGGCTACAGAGAGCAAGCCTATTTTTCTGCCTCTCTTCTGTTACATTCAGGCTACCCACCCAGGCTAGATGTAGCACTCACACCCATAAGCCCAGAAGTGCTCAGACCCATACTCCCAGCCTTGGATCATGAATTAATCTCAAACTCTAGAGGTCTACCCCATGACTGTATGAGGCTTTGTGGGACAAATACACACAACCTATAACATATGGTGCTATACCAGTAGAAATACAGAAGTGGTGTCATTATACTTTTACAGAAATACAGTAAATTCCATTGATAGCTAGTTTGCATGGTTTTGAGAGGCACCCAAGCCAGCCTCATATTTTCCCTGCAAGTCATCCTGGCTTAACACATATTTTTATTTTATCATCTCTGGAGAAAAAGCCTCTGCAAATTTGTCCCATTCATTTATATACCCTCCACTAGGATGACACTTATCTTTATAAAGCAGGACCTGCTCACATGTCACAAACTTTTGCTAAAATATAGGACAAAATGAATAAAAAGTAAATTATTTTTATTGCCACGCTAAAGGTAATTTTGCTCCAATCTCTCCTTTAAAATTATCATTTTTGTTGGAGTTCCTTCCTGGTTCTCATCTCAGCCCAACAAGCCCAAAAGTCTAAACTTATAATCCTAAAAATATGTTATTGGAATTCCACCAAGTTAATTCCAATCTACCACCACTCCCAGCTCAACCTATGACAATAACACAACAACAAAGGCACATGTTGGGGAACCAAGGGGCCCCAAATCCAACCATGAAGATGGCTTTCTGGAACAAAGACAGCGACTGAAGGATGTACCTGGATTTTATTCAGTGGCAAAGGAAGAGTGGCCTGAGAAAGGGAATTGTGGGAAGAAGAGGAACACTGTGAGCGGGGCTAGGTAGGTGGCCTGCATTTACCTTGGCCATATGCAGAGAGGATATGCAGCGGGAGTAATTTACATCATGCTGTTGAGCTACTATCTAATATTTCAGGGTCTGGAGCTTCCGCTCTGATATGTAATCTTTCAAGCCCCAGGAAGTCATAGCCTCTATCTTGAGGCTCAATCCCAGCTGGCACAGTGGAGCATTGGCTTTTCGTCCCATTGTCAGGGAAACACACGTGCCATCTTCAAAAATTACCACCAGCACCTCGGCAAAACCAGTAAGGCCAATCGAAAGGACAATGCGATTTTGGAGATCTGTTGCTTCCACTCTGACATATAATCTTTCAAGCCCCAGGAAGTCATAGCTTCTATCTTGAGGCTCGATCTCAGCCAACAGCATGGAGCACTGGCTCTTCATCCTCTTTCTACCCAGCTCATATTGGAGAGCAGCAGGTGTGGGTTATCAGGGAAACACGCGTGCCATCTTCAGAAATTACCACCAGCACCTTAGCTAGACCAATACACACTGCTTAAGGCCACTGAAAGGATAATGAGAAGTCCTAGCCAGCTCTGTACATTTCAATATGAGGAAATAGGGTCAGGCTCAGTCAAAACAGAGACGGTCGCACTTCTTTCAAGGGGAGCTGCTCAGGCGGTCCTCCACAGATTTTAGGGCTGGTGAGATAGTTTAGTGGACTAAGTGCCTGTTTGGGCAACTCAAGAACAAGGAGTTTAGTGAGCTAGCTACCAAGTCTGGGGGTGGTAGCACACCTCTGTCATCCCACCAATAAGGTGGCTGAAAACAGGAGGATCACTGCAAGCATGAGCTGCATAGTGAGGCCTGTACAACAAACAAACAAGCAAATAAATAAAAAAATAAATAACTTTTTATAAGCATGGATGGACATATATCGATATGGTATAATGTTTTCAGTTCTTCTGAAAAATACCCAGGAGGGGAGTAGGTGGGTTGGAAAGCGACCCCAAGCTTCGATTTCTGAACAGTCTCCACACAATTTATCATGGCCAAGTCTTGCAGCCAGCACAAACGCCCATCCACTGAGGAAGGAATATAAATGGTGTGATATGCTTGTACAGTGTAGTATTGCTCAGCTATAGGAAAGAAAAGCTCAAAGTGTTTATAAATAAATGGATAAACTAGAGACCATAGCCATAAGTAAAATAAATCATTACCTGCATGTGTAAACATCCTATTGTCTTGCTAGCGTAAGTACCTGAAATAATAAATTAAATCTGAAAGGTACAGTCGATACCATAAAAGGGAATGAATTTCATCAAAGGGAAGGAGCAACTGGAATGAGGGGCAGAAAAAAAGAAAGCGAGAAGGAAGGGAAAGAGATATATCTATATTGATATCAATATAAAGAGATATAGATGAGATAGAGATAGAAATAGAGATAGAGATAGAGATAGAGATAGAGATAGAGATAGAGATAGAGATAGAGATAGAGATAGAGATAGATACGACAGCTTAGTTAATGGTACTGCTGATTTCTGCCAACCTCTTGAAAGGAGTAACTAATTCTTAAATTTTTATTTCACCTTTTGAATTTTTTTATAACTATTTTCACCAATTTCGCACACTCATATCTGGTAATCCAAACAACCAATTTAAAGACAACTATATGTGGCGTGTCTGCCATTATTGAATTTCTATCATTCCTATTATTTTGTTTAGTGAAATTCTGTGGCATTTTAAATATTTTTACTATTATTTTCTTTTAAAAATAATAACATGAAAATTGTTTGAAAATGCAGTTTGATATATTAATCTACCCTTAGTCTCTATTCCTTTTTGCCTTCTTTCCTTTTTTAGACATGCACTATATTCTACCACACCAATTCTTCAAATATGCATGTCGTACTATATAAAGTAGGAAGCTGACAAAACATATGAAACAAAAATCAGCCTTCTGCAAAATAAATGTAAATTTCATATGTGCAATACGGTAATTCCCTTAAAAATCTTAGAGAAGTCGTACAGCTCAGCATCGTTCTTAACCTGTTCTTAGCACAAGTTTCCTCAGCATAACTCCCACGGCCCAAGTGTGTGCACAGTGTCACTCCAGCTAGCGCAGCCCTCGGTCGGTGAATCCCTGACGCGCCCGCTGCGGAGGTCGCTCCAAGCCCTGCTGCTTCCCTGTGCGTGCCTTCTGGCCAACCTGACAGTGCTGACGCTCAGTGTCCTGGGACGTGCCGCTCCAGTCCCTTCGTTCAGATGCTCAGGGCTGCTTGGGACTTCAGTTCTTCTCATCATGATGTACTTCGAGCTCAAGATCAAAGCATCCATTTCTGTAAAACTGAGACCAAAAGCCCTTCCAAATCCTCCAAATTAACTTTGTCCACCTCTCTCTCTCTCTGGTGCAGCATTTTCCCCCAACACATTGGATAACGCTCGCTGGTTTTTTCCTCCATCCGGTTTAAAGGCTCTGAAGGTAGCTATTCAGTACTTCCATATCCATGCCCCTGTTATTTAGGCAACATTAAGCACACTGCCAAGGTAGGAACAATTACGAGTGACTCCTAGGGTAAATGGAAGACACTGAACTCTTGTGGAAAGGATTCCAGAATTCTCAGTTCCTCTAAGACAGCCTCTTGTTCTAACCACTGTTTTAGTAGCCAGGTCTTCCTTGTTGCTGAGAAACTGTAAATAAATTTTATTTAAAATCATACTCATTCATGCACATGCATGGCTCCCTGCCTTCCACAGAGGGACAGCCCTGAACTTCCCAGCGGGAAACCATCCTGAGCTCCCCTCCAAGTTCCCTGGAGAGCACAGACCCACGGGGTCAAGCTGATTGGGAACACTTGGCAAAGTCTCTCCTGTTTTCAATCCACACTGCACAGGACTTTATCAAGTTTATTTGGGGGTAGTCCCGAGAGGCCGAGCAATGGGTAACTTTCTGTCTGAAGTGACCCGAGAAATAGTCTTTCCCAACTTCCCTCTTTCACTCCACTGATCCTTTATTGCTATCCCTTAAACTTCCAGTGAAATATCTGCTGTTGAACTTGATTTGACGACAAATAGACAGAGACCGAGGTTTGGGTTAATACCTAATTACTTTCATTTGCCCCCATATCAGTCTCTGGAATGGTGAAGGAAAACTATAAAAAAACAACCTGGAGAAAGTCTCTTCTCAACTTCCATGAACAAACTAGTTTTAAGGAACTGAATACTGAGCTGAGGAGACAGCTATAGGATCTAAGTGCCTGCCTGGCAAGCATAAGGACCCAGGTTTGATCCCCGGTACAACATGCCAGGGAAACCCCAGAAGCCAGATTCTCCATGCAGGCCATGAAACCAGACATGGGAGTGCATGCCTATAATTCCAGTGCTAGGGAAGCTGAGGCAGGAGTATCCCTATGAGTCCAAGCCACATAGCAAGACTCTGTATTATATAAAGAAATAAGTAAATGATTTAAAACAATTTTAAAGGAAGTGAGCACTTACTGTTTCTCTTCCTCTCACAGATGCACCTGTCATCCTCTTAAAATTCTGCACATTTGTATCTCTTCTTGGTTAGCTATAAAGTTATAGAACATGTTCTGTTGAAAATATTGTCATGTCTCCTGCTATTACAGTTATCATCAATTCGCAGGTACATCACCACAGCTGTTGTCCGTTTGGTCATTGATAACAATGAAATACTAAAAACAGGTTCCTATGAAAGCTACATCTCGGGGCCCGGCGGGATGGCTCAGTGGTCTAAAGCGCCTGCTTGGGAAAGTTTGGGCAGCTTCAGGGACCGCGGTTCGATCCCAGGCACCATATGCTGCACCAGCCCTGCCCTCGGGGTGGGCTGAGCCGGCCATAAAAATAAGTAAGCAAACAAACAAAAGTTCTGAAACAAGAAAAAAAAAAAGAAAGAAAGAAAGAAAGAAAGCTACATCTCTTATGCAGCGCATGGGTCAACTAAGAGGACACACTGCCTTTTTCTGGGATGTTGTCATTTTTAAAGATTTATAACACAGCTGGACTGAAAGTCATCTCTAGAAAATAAGATTTAGCAAAGTCCTGTCACCCTTGAAGATCAAAGAGAGAGATGGACAGGCAGTGTCCCTGCCGAGGGGTACCACCAGTCAGGGTTACTCCACACCACAAGGAGTCTCCATGGGGAGGGGTCCTACGTGTCTTACTGTAATGCTTTGCTGTGTCACTAAATGTGTCTGCATGAGGAAATTGGATTAGAATACAGAACAGCTGCTCAGTGTTTGAAAAGTACAGCCTGAGACGGACCATGGGTGTTCTGAGTAACAGAATCAATATCCTGGAAAGTCCAAGGCAGTTGAAAGGATGAGACAAAATAGAAGAAAAGGTGGGAGCTGAGGTCAGAAGAGAAATGGAAAGCGTCCAAAATCCACTGCGTGCCTCACTAATCGGCACCGTGAACACATGTGAAGCATCAGGGCGTGGGCTGTTCCCTGAATATAGTGCTCATTAAATCATATCTGAATATATCCTTAGTTTTACATTAGCGAATTCAGTGGGCATGTGAATTCTTCAAAAGTTCCAGGTAAAAAGTTGACTCATCAAGACAGCACAGGCGGGGTAAATCTTATTCCTACTCACACAGTGAATTTTTCTTTTTTGGACCAAGATTCTATTTTTGTCTCCTGAAATTCACAGCTACAACCGAGTTCCTGCTTTCATAACGGAGCATAAAATGTGGAAAATGAATATTAAAAAATAAATCCAATAGCAATAGAAATACAAACTTAGTATATATTCTTCAATTAAAATTTGAGAAGACTGACTTAAATAGGAACAACCAGGGAAGACAGGGTAAGCCAGGTCATTCAGTAATGAAAGGAATGAGATGTTGTTTCACAGAGGAAATCTTTGATGTCTATAATCTGGAGGCTTTCAGACACGTGAAGATGCACGTGTCCACCACACTCTCGCAATTCTGTATTATTCTGTCTCTTTCTGACTAGTTACGGAAAATGTCGTCTTGGAAGATACTAGAGTGCTGACGCCTAGAACAGAGTGGAAATGCTGTAGTGATAGAAATACGATACACCGCTGAGGTCAAAGTTGTTTATGAAAGTTAACCTCAATTACTAACATAAGAACGCTTTCCAAATCAGCGAATTTCATGCTACACACTCACTGCTGAAGTTTGCTTCTAGTTCTTCCTCAAAGCCTCATGTAGTCACTGGGGCAAGCTTCTAGAGTTTGTGATCAATTCAAGATCCAATGCTGGGATTATGGGTGTGAGTGTGAGTCCTCCTGGGACTTTGCGTGTGAGCACCGCGCTGCCCAGGGACAGGTAGCCTGAACACCGAGCAGGGAAGGGAGAGGGGCTGGCTAGCTGCTGCAACTGCAGCCGCTCCTTCTTTTGGCTCTTGTGTTTACTATTTGCTGCCACCATGAGCTGCTGCCCTCTGCCATGTGCCAGCCTGCCTTGGAGCCAGCTGAGTACGGACGGAAAGCCCCACTAACTGTGAGCTACATAAACCTTTCTTTCCTTCATTCTGGGTGTCTCAGCTACTCTCCTCTCATTACTGGGACAAATGTCCGACACCCAGAATGAAGGAAAGAAAGGTTTATTTAGCTCACAGTGACTGGAGGTTTCAGTCCAAACTCTGCTGGCTCCAAAGCTGAGCGGCACAAGGCAGACAGCAGCAGTTCATGGCGGCAGAACAGCAACAATCGCGGCAGAGGTAACCGACCAACCAGGGTAGCAGAGAGCAACAACCTGAGTCTGTCTCTCTTTATATTACATTCAGGCTCTCTGCTTCAGCCTATGTGCCGTAGGCTACACCCATGATCCCAGGAGTAGACCCATAATCCTGTCAAAACTAAAACACATAATCTCAGGGATCATGAATCAAGTCTCAAACTCTAGAAATGTCTGCCCCATGAATGCGTGAGGCTTTGGAGTGACAACTAGACATAAATCATAATTAACTTGAGCGATATGTACTCACATATTTACAAATAAAATGTAAAGGGACAGTTGTTTCAGTTTATTTATTTGTTTATTTATACATTATTTTATTCATTGATTGATGATTGACATTATGGCTGGATCAGCCTGCCCTGGGGGTGGGGCTGGCGCAGCATGTCGTACCAGGGACTGAACTGTGGTCCCTGCGGTTGCCTAAGCTTGTGTAAGCGGGCGCTTTAGACCGCTGAGCCATCTCTCCAGCTCTAGTGTTTTAATTTACTTTCTCTCTCCTTTTTAATTTGTTCTAACATTTTTGACCATTTTGCATGCTTGTATCTGGTCTTCTGAATGAACTAATTTGAAGACGAAAAATAAGCAATGTAACTACCATTGTTGAATTGTTATCATTTTGTTTGCGAAACTCTTGTGTTTCTGCTTTAAAAAAAAAAAAAAATTCTAATTTTTGGTTTAAAAAAATAAAAAAGATTTGGATGACAAGGTTCAAAAAACTAAAACAAACAAACACTCCACAGAAACAGCATGTGCGGCAGGGTGGGTTAGGAGAGGCAGCGAAGGCCCAAGCGGCCCCGAGAGCTGCAGCTAAGGGCGGCGGGCGCGCTGGTCTTGCCGTGCTGCTGCTCCGTCGCTGTTCCATTCCCTCACTGTATCGGGGCATTCTCGACCCACACGGGGCCCGTGCTGCGCATGAGGAGCTTCCGCCTGCCCGTGCAGTATCTGAATTCTTCTTTCCCGCTCTCCTCTCCCCAGTGCCCCCCCTCCCCCGTTTACAGAAGCTTCTTCACATTTTCCTGTTCTCTTTTCTTCTCCCTTTCTTCCTTTCCTTACCCCTTTCCTGTCCCATTTTCGCTGGGAACATCTTACTCCCATTTCCCCATAACTGTTATCCACTCTTGCCTTGTTACCATCTTCAGCTTTGTGCATCACAGGAAGAATGCCTATTTAAACATCTGCGCCCAATTTATTTTACTTACGAGCATGGTGTCAAGGTCCATTCACCTACTTATGAATGCCTCCGTCTTAACCTTTGTTATGGCTGACTAGTGCTCCATTATATAAAAAAACGCTGCTCTGTAACCATCCATCCACTGATGGGCACTTGGGCTGGTGCCAAGAGTTAGCTATTGCCAACTGTGCTGTGCGAACATGGGTGTGCGGATGTACCCCTGGGCTGTGATGCTTTTAATTCTTTCAGAAAGATATCAAAAAGAGCAATAGGTTGGTCAAAGGGAACTTGTAGATTTAGCTTTTTGGAGGAATTATCACACTGAATTCTATCCGCTTGTGGTTTTCTTTTGTTAGATATTTTTCATAGTACAAAAAAGCTTTAAAAGCCAAGTAGCAAATTAGGAAATTGCAAAACTGCACCAATGGTGCAGGTGGTGTGCTCTTGAGATCAGGCCCGGACTTCAGACTTGAGGAACTTATTCTTCGAGAAAGATGGAGACAGCGTTGAGATGCTCTCTCTGCTGCTGTAACGGACTCCCGTGTGCTGCACCGATCACTGTCAGTTCATTACAGTCCGCATGGCCCATTTATTTTGACTAGTAAGCAAACGATTTTATTTTTCTGAATTATCCAGACAAATTCCCAAGGGTCCACAATTTCTCAGTGTGTACGCTCAGTAAAGAGGTAGTTTAGGAATTTTATTTACTTATTTATTTTTTTACCAATGCTGTAAATTTAAAAACATTATCTTCCAGCTGTGCTAGGATGGGATGGAGTACAACGTTTTATGATGAGAAAAATGTGTCTGCTGTAGAGAGCTGGTTAGTAAGCTTAACGAGACAATTTGTTTTTCCGGTCAGAGTCGATGTACCGGAGTAGGACTGATGAAGGAATCATAAGATTGACATGTGAAGGAGAGGTCAGGCCTGGACAGTTCTCCAACACAGTCCATGTCGCGGAAGTGGGCGCATTCCATGTCACTGTTCTTCTGTATGCATTCTTGATATTAGACAATATAGGTAAAAGAGCATTTTGTTTACTTGAAAATACTGTGCTATAGCATATAAACAAACTCATAACCTTTACCCAATATATAAAAAAAAATCTATTAGACATCAGAAGGCACTGAAAGCGTTGCTACTGGCAGCTGAGCTGTGCAGGCCCTGCCACACAGACAAGGTGGGTCGCGGCTGGCCTCAGCTGTCCCCGCGCTCAGCAGCAGCAGGCACCAGTGAGCACCTCCACGGGCGCACATGGGGAGCACGGGTCAGAGGCCGAGCTCAGCTCCTCACTGCCCAAAGGCTGAGCGACAGGACAGAACGTGTCCCCAGGATTCTTGGCAGAGAGCAACACTTCTTTATTCTGAGATACGAATACAGGTCATCGTTGCTTCTCCCAGGTTGGGGGCAGGGCACTGAAAAAGGTAGAGCCATTGTCGTCCGCACTTTATTGGTTGAAGTGAAGCCTTCTTCTTCCGTGAAAAAGAGCAACATACCTGGGACTAGAGAAGCTGTTCTGTGACCGTGAAGACAGAAGCCATAAGCTGGAGAAGTAAATCAGGAAGTGAGGACTTTCGATTCTACACTAGGTCTTTGAAGTGCTATATTATCGAACAATGTCATCTGCCTCTGACTTCTACTTTACAGGGGATTAACACACCTCTTACATTTGATATACTATTTTGGATTAAGGAGCACCTGTAGTAACTCTGACAAATTGAATGTGTCAGACTTTACAATGAATAATGTATAAAATGTTGAGCATATAATGCAATTTGATGAAAATTTCTACTAAGAGCTAATGTCTATCATTGTAGGAACTATCTCCATCTAAATCTTAAACTACTATGATATATACATACATGTGTATTTTTATTAGCTAGATAAATGCATGAAGCTATGGACATAATCTTTGCAACCACCCATCACCCCTACCCTCTGTATGTTACTCCCCTGGCCTGCTTGCCCTTCCACAGAAGAAAATCCTCTGTATTGTGTTAATGCATCAGGAAATTCTCTTAGCCATCTAATGTGTAATTTTGCCATTAGAGAATCAACCAAAATAAGTGTGAGGGCCAGGGAGATCGCTTGGTGGTCTAAGCATCTGTGTGGCAAGCAAGCCACTGGGCCTGAGTTTTGGTACCTCATGCCACGCTGGCCCCACCCTCAGTGCACTGTGTGGGCCACCAAAACCACATATGGTGACACACACCTGTAATTGCAGTGCTGTGGAGGTTGAAACAGAAGGATCTCTATGAATCTGAGCTGCCTATTGAGATTCTGTACCAAATAAATATTATTTTTTTCTTTTTGTGGCACCAGGGATCAAACTCAGGACCTTGTGCTTGCCAGACAAGCGCTCCTTACATTGAGCTATCTCAGTGGCCCCAATAAGTAAAATTTTAAACATAAAAATTATACAGTTTAAAAAATAAGTGTGTATTTTAAGAATAGGTGGTTACCTAGTGCCACAGGAATACAAAAATAGCCATCTTTATTGTACAATAATAGAGTCCATAAAATAGAAGTGGTTAGTTAAGTCACATTCTTCGGTCTCGTGCACATCACACTGTTACTGAAGCAAGCAGGTTACATGTGCCCGGGAACGCGTGCTGGCTTCTTTAGGACTCCTCTTTCAACCTCAGCATGCACGAGTGCTTGTGAATGTTTACATATGTATAAAATAAACTTGTATCAGCATAGAAAATGAGGATGCTCACAATGCTAAATTGGGGAGCTTAAGATGCGTTAGGTGTTGGGATAAAGTAGTTATGCAAGATTATTTTATTAGACATTTGTAATTTCTACAGCATTTCACTTGTAATGAATACACTATGCATATGTGTAAATGTTTCCAAAGAAGACGAGATCTACGCTAGAGAGACAGAGATTCTAAAAGACAGCCAGTGGTGGGACACCCGTTGACATGGTGTCAGGACGTGAGAAGTGCGGAAGCAGCAAACCTGCAGAGGACAGACTGCTGCGGGGAAGGCCTGGAGGGGGTGTCGACCACGGTGCAGTGAGCTTCCTCGCTGAGGTCAGTCAAAACACCACAGGGAAGGGCACACAAGAGCCACTGGGCCAAACCCTCAGCCCACGTTCTTATTCTTCTTTCTTAGGTTTTCTTACCTTGTATGTATGACACAAATTAATCGGAAACTTTGCTTTGGGAAGAGAGCCTTGATGCATCTAATACATGGCACATGAAGCTATCTCGTTTAAAGCAATAATAAGACTTTCCCGCTCTGCGGCTCTTTCTTCATTTAAGAATGGTTGTGTTTCAAGGGCTGATGTGTGTGTTCTGTTCCTTGGACCTTGTCTTAGTTACTTTTTACTCGTTGCTGGGACAAATACCAAACACTCAAGATGAAGGAAGCAAAGGTTTATTTAGTTCACAGTTTGTGGAGGTTTCAGTCCATATTCGGCTGGCCCAAGGCTGAGTGGAACAGAGCAGAGAGCATCCAGTTCATGGCGGCGGAACAGCAACAAAATGGTGGCAGAATTAGCCGATCAAACAGGGCAGCGGAGAGCAACAGCTCCAGTCTGTCTCTCTGTCTCTCTTTATATTACTATCAGGCTCTCTGCCTTAAGATATCCGCCCTAGACCACACCCATAGTCTCAGCCTTACTCAGACTGATAATGCCATCAGTACTAAAGCCCATAATCCCAGGGATCATGGATCAAGTCTCAAACTCTAGAAGTTCCAGCCCAATGACTACATGAGGCTTTGGGGGGCAACCAGACACAAACCATGACAGTCCTCCTCCCACCCCTTCGGTGTAGCATACCAAATATCACCTTCTTACCTGGACCTTTTTCACAGCCATAAACTATTGAAAGAAGCATCACCCGAGAAGCCTTTGAGGGTAGCCCTTCGAGCCTTGGTCTTCTGCTGGTTCTCCAGGTATAAACATCGTTTTTCTCTTTCAACAGCTCTAAATAACAAGACTGTGAATGGCTGCCACCGGTGCCAACACCGTTCATCCCTGCACAGAAGCATGGAAAGGCTGGTCAAGAGCTTGGGATGTATGCAGCGAGAGTTTGAGGCCAGGCTGAGCTATGCTCTGAATTCAAGTCTGTTCTGAGGCCCATGCCAAGCCCCCCAAAAAATTCCAACCAAAACAAGACTAAACCTAAAAAGAAGTCGAAAACTTGTTTTGAAAAACTTCATTATTATTTAGAAAAGTACTTTTTTATTACCTTAAAGAGAATACAAATACTGGTTTAAAAAACACTAGAAATGATACAGAATTTCCCTAAGCGAAATGATACGAATTCAACAATGCTGCGTATTGTTGTCTTCAGATTCCTTCTTCAGATTAACAGATATAAGCCTATATGATTAGCCTAAAAAGTTATAAAAGAAATTAAAAAGAAGACAGACTTAAGTGGGAATCGCACCTTCCAGCGGGCACAACAGTTTCTTCCCTCTCACGGCATCCATCGCACTTTTCAGGTCCTGCCTACTCTTTCTGTTCCTAAGCTAGTGAGACAATGCGATGTTTACACGCCGGGGGCTGCTTTATTTTCCTTATGAGGATGTCGGTCTCTAGTTGCATCCACTGACCTGTAAAAGTACATTATCATTATTAAGGTGGTGGTGCCCAGAGAGAGGCTTCAGCAGGAGGGCCAAGTCGCCGAGCCCTTCTCAGCAATGTATAAGACTCTACCTCAAATATCTTTAATGGCTTCCTTGGAAAAGAGCTGAGACAGAAACGAGCCGAGTGGTTGAATACCCATGAGTTCATGTCTTAGTTACTTTTTCCTTGTTCCTGGGACAAACACCCAACACACGAGCTTAGGGAACGAAAGGTTTATTTCACTCACAGTTACTGGAGGTTATAAGACAGTGCCTCTGCTCTATAGAGTCTGGAGTAGAGGCTGGGACGCTGCCATGTCCAGAATGATCCACTGCATACCTCCAGGAGAGGCCACTGGCTTGGGGAGGGGGCGGGTTCTGCACCTCACTGGCCACGCCCCTCAAGCCCCACCCTGGTCCTCTGGCCCCTCCCCTCAAGCCATGTGCTTGACAGCTCCACGATTTACATGAGGTTTGCGGGCACAACTAGACACAGACCGTAACAGTTCAGCATCTAATAGTAGGGGAAAAAAGAATAGGCACAGCCCTTGGTTTATGGTGAGGCAGTCACCATCCAGCTGCCTAGATGCAGATGCAGAGGTCGCAGCTGACTGTAGTGACAACATCCCCGGCACAGAGGCGAGTGCTGAGCTCCTGGACAGAGCCAAGCTCCAGTGCTTACGTTTATCACCTTCAGGAATCTGGGAGAAACCTGCTCATATGCACAGAGGTTCCAGCTCCTTGTCAGATGTCAGCCTCGAACTCAGTGCCTAGCTCTGACTGGCTTCAAAAGAGTGATGGCTATATAGTTCTAAGGCTGTCTGGGAATTAAACTAGGTACATGGCTACACTATGGAATGGGACCCATTATACTAACATGCCCTAAGTATTTGATACATATTGACTATCTTTGATCTCAAAAATATCCTCAAAGAAAGGGGTGAACTTTACTTTTGTGCTGTCTCTGGGTCTCACTGTCTCTCTGTCTCTCTCCTCTCTCTCTGTCTCTCTGTGTCTCTATCTCTCTGTTTCTCTGTCTCTCTGTCTGTCTCTGTCTCTGTCTTTCTCTATCTCTGTCTCTGCCTCTATTTCTCTCTGTCTGTCTCTGTCTCTGTCTCTGTCTGTCTGTCTGTCTCTCTCTCTCTCTCTGTCTCTCTCCGTTCCTCCTTCCCTCCCTCTCTCCCTCCCGCTGCAGCAGAGCACAGCCAGTCCAGCCCAGAGCTTGGACTCTGTCCCTGGCTACAGTGCCCCAAATCCGGGCCCAGACGGCATCCTCACGCAGCTTGTCCTTCTCTCCTGCAAGAGCATCAGTCATACTCAAAAGCTTCCTGGCAAAGCGGCTTTGTTGAGCTACATTTCCTGTGGAGCTTCTACATTTTCCAGGGCAACCTGCCCTTCAATGTCAAATATAATTCTGTGTATTTTCCCCAATTTTCTAATTTGGTCTCATTTTCACGCTTCCCTTAATAACCACAGACGTGCTCTCCAATACCAACTAGATCTCACCAGTACTTGCCCTATTTATAGACACTTCCTTTACCAAAAGATAAAGCCATCTTCTTCTGCCCCATCCCTTTCAGGCTACAGTTACTCTTCCCTGCCACTTTCTGCCCAGATGATTTTTGGAGACAGATAAATAGCTTCCTTCCTGTGAACGTGATGTCTCTGAGAGCAGGCTGACAGAGTGACTTAAAGGCAGAAGCAGAAACGACTTGGTACGGCCAACTTACCAAGTCCCTGACCTTGCTAGGATGTTTCCCTCATGGTTTATTCTCAGCACTTATGTCACTGCATATAAATATTCAAATTGATGTAGGGCCTGCGAGATAACTCAGCCAACGAGCACCTGCTGAGGAAACGACAACGACTGGGTTTGATCCCCAGCACCACGTGATACCCTGGCCCTGCACCCAGGGGTGCTGAGCCAGCTACCAAGACTGTGTGCGGTGCCACACCACAGGAATCCCAGCTCTGAGGCTGGGAAACACGAGGATCACTACTAATCGGAGCTGTGTCGTGAGACCCTATAGCAAATACATAAAAACTAGATTAATTAATATAAATGTTTTTATAGATTCAGTGATTAAAAGGCATGATTTAAGTAGAATTGTGAACTCCATCAATAAAAAGTCCCCACATTTACGAATGAAGAAGTCTGAATTAATAAAATCATTCTTACTCATTTCCTCTTTCACATATTACAACCAGTTACCTTTTACTAGATATTAAATAACTCAAGCAAGTTAGGTCTTCCAATAGATAAGTCATAAAGAGGCATGAGGATTAATGAAGGAAGCACTTTATATGTGCGTACAGGCTTAGGCACACAGGGCTTTGTTTTCGTTTGCTTGGTTGGTTGTGTTTAGGGCAGGATCTACAGAGTGTTCAGGGTCTCACTACTAGATCAGACTCACAATGATTGTCCTGTTTACAGCCTCCCAAGAGCTGGGATTACACGCATGTGCCATCACGCTCAGGCTCAATCACTCTCTGAGGGCAGAGCTGGCACGGCAGGCCCAGGGATAGAACTCCCAGCCCCTGTGCCTGCTCACAGGTGCTTTAATCCACTGAGCTATTTGTCCAGCCCTAAAGTATAAATATTGTAAAGATATTATTTATCAAACAAATAATATGCAATCCCAATAAAAATATTGCCAGTATTTTTTAGATAACTTATTTATATGAGTCTGCAATTCATGGGTAATTTATGTAGAATGATAACTAAGCAACTTATAAGAAAAGTCAAAAAACAGATTTCTAAAAAAAAAACAGATTTCTTGCCAAATTTCGTAGTATCATAGTAGGAATAGGTGATAAAAATCCATCAACAAGAATAGACAGTCTAGAAATAGAATATTTCATTTGCAGAAATTCAGTAGCAAAATGCCATTTTTGGTTAGTAGGGAAATATAGGGCCATTCAATAAGTGGTACAGGAAAACTTGCCTATCTCTTAGAATAATACATAACTCAAGGATTATAATAATTCCAGATTAAGGACCAAGGAGAATGATAAAATTATTAGAAAGCATATAAATATACATTTATTGTCTTTCACTGAGAAATGTCTTTAATCATGAAGTAGAACAGTATAATACACATATAAAGACTGTCAACTAGCGTAACAATTCAGTCTTCCAGTAGAACAAGTCTATCATCTTTCCTGCTGATGTAACAGCCCACTGACAGCCTTTCTAGAGATGATTGACCTCTCAGGCCCTTGACTGAGCCCCACTGTGTTTCGGGAACTCCAAGGCTACCCTGCAGGCAGCACCCTCTCTGCTAGCTGGGAAGCGAAAGCAAGCCTGAGGAGCTCACCTCAGTCGGGGTAGAGACCTGCGTCTGTTGTGAGCCCTCACCGGACCTCAGTCACTTCCCTGTCCCTAAGTGCAAGACAGACTGCAAGACGAAGGAAGGAAGACAGTGTAGGCTGGGCGAGAGGTTAGCCCCATTCTGCCTCAGCTGACCAAACTGACACCAGTTGTGACCGAAGACACCAACCAATGCTGAGCTGTAACAAGGGAGCTGTCCTTGAGCACCACTGCTTCTGTCTACCTGTCTGGTTTTGCAAATAAATTGTAAGAGGACGGGAAAGCACGGGCAGAGCTCACTTACATCGGAAATTTACACTGTAAGCAAAAAATCTCATGAGCAAAACTAGCTGTTGGAGCAATGCAATCTTTTTATGAGATAACTTTTCTTTATCTGTTACAGTTTTAAGAGGGAATGAACCTAGCATGCAGTCAAGACCCTACCACACACGTTCATTTACTTGATTGACAGGTGTTTATGGCATCATTATAGTGGCTAACTTCAAAAGAAACGAGACATAAACACTCTGGCTAATCACTGAAATACGGCATAAGTTAGGTGTTCAAGTTCGTGCACCTGAGTCCCAGCAGTTGAAGAGAGAGCCAACTGCTCTGCTTTGCCCTGTGTGTGTCCAGCTGCATCTGTCATGTGGAAGGCGACTTGACAGCCTCAGTCCCACTAGGTTTGCACCCTCGGTCAAATGGAATCCACCCTACAATCAGGGTGTGCTGCTGGGGTGAGGCTCAGAACCTAGAAAATCCATGAAGCCCTCAACGCGGCCAGCTACACTCATTTTGGGATTCCTGGGTCATAAATAGGCAATGTTTCTACTCCTCAGGAGATAGCTTCAGCACAAGGAATGATTTGCCAACACTAATTACTTTTGACAACAGCAAAAGAATTCAGAAGACATCAATGGCCAATATATACATTATGGTAGGCTTAGCCTGTCCTGGGGGTGGGGCTGGGCAGCATGTGATGCCTTTCTATCTCTGAGCCATCTTGCCAGCCCAATACATGCATATAGTTTTAATCAACCTTTTATATCAAGAGCCAGCCCAATAGCTCAGCAGATGAAAGCACTTGCACGCAGGCGCAGGGGTGGGAGGTTCAATCCTGGGCCTGCCATGTCAAATTGAGACTGGGTGTAGTGGCATGCACCTGTGATCCCAGCTTTTGGGAGGCCATAAACAGGGGGATCACAACAAGTCTGATCTAGTACAGAGACCCTGAACACCCTGTAGGCCCTTCCCTAAAATTAAGAGAGAAAACAAACTTTTAAGTCAGGCAAACGTTACTGTTTTCTCACAATATTAACTCAGTGCAAAAGGCAGTAAAATGCATCAAATTAAATTGAAAATCTCTAGGAAAGTGAGAAAAAAACCATTTATGAATAATGTACCCTAGAAATCCTATAAAATTAATTAAAACAATATTAGAGTTTTAGGTAATTTACTAAAATAATCAAGATCAGGGATTATGCAAACCTTGTGCATTTTATGGATGCTCATATAATAGTTTTTAATTGAATGTGTTAATCGCGTCACCTTCTCCTGCTTAGCTTACAGCACCCACCCTTCAGTTCAGTCACAAAGAGATATTCTTTCCAGCTAGCCAAAATGTGCAGCGCGTCTCTGGACTGCATGATTGCTCTTCTCTGAGCACCGCGAGGCCCACTCAGGGGCTCCCTCGAGAGGGGGACAGCGCTGCCGCTGACCACACGGAGGCTGGGGAGCTCAAGGTGAGGCACAATGAGAAGCAGGGTTTCCCCGCGTTGTTCGGAAACTTCGCACCATCGGGGAATGGAATTGGACGGCCTCACGCAAGCTTAAAATGCCTGAAAAATAACTAATGAAAATGCAAATTAGAAAAAGCTACTCACAAAATATTCCAAACGTGCTACAGAAATCAAGCAAAAAAAAAAAAAAAAAAAAAAAAATTAAGAGACATATCACGTTCTTAGACAACTAAGCACCCGAAAAGCGTTATTTGACTTGAAGCTGAGTGCACTTACTGGAAGACACTAGAGCTTACCAATACTTAATACTGGGGGCAGCAGTAACCGCACACATGCACCAGTGCACGGGCACTCACAGGGCAGGCAGGCGTCGACACCGCCTCGTGTCAACCTACAGTAAGGTGACATTACTAGGAAAGGCCCTCGCAATCCAACTGCACAGACCCGGGTAGCACAGTGCAGGCGTGCGTTCCCTTCCTATAGGAAGCCTGGCTGCAGGGCACCTAGCTTTCCGGCTTCTGTCGGGGCCACCCTAGTTCCCCTGTTGAATCAGCAGGAACATCTAGTTTCTAGTTCACAAAACCATAATATAATTAGTGACCATGTAAATCTTAAGGCAGCGGCTGCTTTGCTTGGTGGAAAGTAACCTTCTGCGGAAGCTTGCCTCTGTTGAAGCTGTTTGAATGCCAGCACTCTGATAGGCAAGCCGTTCTCAAATAACATATTGTACTTGTGAGAAATGACATTCCTTTCATTACTGCAGACTGCTGATCTCGCAAACCAAACAAAACTGAACAATCCCCAAGCAAAGCAAAATAGCCCCAAATCCAGCTCCACCCACTTTGAGTCTGAGGCCTATTTCTGTGAAATGTGGAGCGCCCGTCTCTGAAATATTTCAGTATAAGTAGCCATCAATTTCAACCAAGCATGATGACTTTTGCTGAAAATCAATGACTATATTTGGAAGATATTTATTTATCTGTTTATCTGATACAGGGTCTATTGTACAGCTCCGACTCATAGTGATCCTCCTGTCTCAGCCTCCCCAGCACTGGGATTATGGGCGTGCTCCACCAGGCCCGGTTTCTGTGGCCCAGACACCTGGGGTTCCAGGGCTGTCACAGCATGCGATACTGGAAATCTAGCCTAGGTCGTTGCACTGGCCAGGCAGGCACCTAGACGGCTCAGTTATCTTCCCAGCCCTGAAGGGTTTTGAAAACCACCTTTAATTGTATAATCTTTAAGCCGTGTTCTGAGAATTGAAGGAAGAGATTCAGCCATGGAAGCTTTTGCTGTCCACCCTTGCGACGTCCTACCAGCCAGTCCTCTCAGTGCCTGACTTTAGCTGCCAGCCAGGAAGACTCGTAGCACTGATGCAATACGCACTCAGCAACGCTCTCCCAGTTGACAATAGAATTCTGGCTATGACAGTCTCCTTCAGCTTTCTGTAATTCCCATAAAGACTTTTAAAACCTGAAACTTCTATCTGTAGACTTTAAGTTAAGCACTACTCCAATGCAAGGTTCAAGTCTGAGTTTTATTTGAATTTAATCATCATTTTCCTCATCAGTGAAAGCCACTGGAGGTCATCTCATATAACAAGCTAGAACTGACGTGCAGGAACCTGCGAGCATTCTAAGGAAGCCCTGGGCACTCCAGCCTGGACAGCGCAAGGAAAGCCCTTCTCTCTACACAGAGACGCTTTCTCTTCTTCAGTCCGTCTTTCTGATTTTTACCTCTCTCCTGCTGCTCTCTGCTTTGATCTGAAAGACTTCTTGAGGCTTCCCTCAATCTACTCATCATCCTGAATTAGAATTTCATTGTAACCAACAAGATGTAAGCTTCGTTCCTAAAGGCAAAAGTATCATTTCCTGAAGTATTTCCTTAAAGACTTTCTTCAAAAAGATCTTAGTATGTCGAACATATGGAAGATTATATTGTTCTTCTTTCTACCTGATTTTTTCTTTCTTTTTTTATGTATGTGGTTTTTACAGCCCTCCACCGTGCAGCTCACATTGGTGTCGGTCCTCCTGCCTCCAGCCTCCCCAGCACTGAGATGGCAGGTGTGTACCACCTCGCCAACGCTCTGGCCAGCCCAGATACAATGGGGGCGGGGCTGGTGTGGCTTGCGATGCTGAGGATCCAGCCACGGTCGCTGCAGCTTGCTTAAGCTTGCTTAAACAGGCCTCTTGGTCCTCTGAGCTATCTCTCCAGCCCTCTACCGGGTAAATTTTGCAAACGCATATGCCCCTTCCGTTCCTAGGACACTCTCCATTTCGTCATTTCCCATAATTATGTCTACCTGTTTTCTCTCATTACTTAGCAGTATTCCAGTAACAAACCATAAACACCTTACTGTAGATTTATACACAAACTATATAGAGTAAAAGGGACACAGCATGACAGGAGGATTAAGTGAATAACTCAAAGAAATAATAAAACACCTGTGAAGGTGAAGGTTAGCAACTGTCTTTCTCTCTAATTACTGATTATATACACTGATATAAAGCCATTTTCGAATTATTTTCCTCTTGACTATTTGGTCTCCAGTTATGTCCAAAACTTTATACATGTCCCCTATATAAACTGTACATTCAGTGTAGCATATATGGGTTTCCTTCTTCACCTCCGACTTTTTTCATTTAAAGCAGCTTGCCTGCTGGAATTTTTGATGGACAGCAGAGCATGACGGCAGTGTTTCCTTCCGAGGCTGACTGTCGAAAACAGAGGGTTCGCTCCAGAGAGCTGAGTCAGCTTGATGATGTCACAGCTGTGTGTACGCATGCGCTAAAATGTTCAAGGGTGGGGAGGACCGGTGTCTCCTTTAACACCGTTGATTCCCTCCTGCGGGGGCGGGGGTGATGATCTCCAACTAGGTCACCGGTGTCTTAGTCTTGAGGGATATTGTTTCCTGAATATTGCACAAATCTTCTGTGACTTCCTTGCCACTCATTCTGTATATGAAAGCCCTGAAGCTTGCTTGATCCGTGAGAAAATTCTTAGTGGTTGTAACTGAAAACGACCTTAAAGATTAATTATTTTATCTCCTGACATTAGGTATACAAAGAAACTAAGGTCCAGGGGAACTAAGAGACTACTGAAATGTTGAAAACAATAAAAATTGCTTGGTGGATAAATAATAGGTAGTATTCTTATTTGTAGTCGCTTATCATTTCTGTCGCTCCCCACTATAACAAGAGTATCGCAAGTAAGGCAAGGGCATGTGTTAATAAAACCCACCTGATTCCTACTATCCCTGTACACTTATCCCAGGAAAGCCAATCCTGGGGACACTGAAGAAAAGAAACCCATATCAGCTGCCGGAAAATATTCTTGTTTTGCACTACAGAGAAAGTAAGTTTTTCCCACGCTAGGTGGCTGACTCAAGAAAGCCCCTTGTGAAGTGCTTCGTGGGTCTAATGAGGCGCACCAACTGTCTTGCTTTAATGGGGAGGAGAGCAACAAGCGAAGGCTGCACGACACGAAAAATTAAAATATCCAACAGCTGTTACACTGCAAGCTTCCACATAAACGTTTAATGCAAAAACGCTTGATACTGCTCTTAGCACGCATGACTGCAACAATTCCCCTCCTTTCATGGCAGAATGAAAATTCCACAACTTCTTTAAAATGGTTGAAATAGTTTAATGATAGGTTATGTTAAAGTGAGAAATCTCGTGAGTGAGACCGCCCTGGGCCCGCAGGAAAGTCATTTGGTCCAGCAATAAAGCCCGGGATGTGAGAGGAATTTCATGCGTCAGACAGGCTCAGTGTGGAAAACAGTGGCAGAACACCCTGCAGAGAGGCTAGAAACAAGACCCACCCAGCTCACGCGGGAGCAGAATGTCTTGCAAGAGTGACACAGCTGGTTCACCTCCAAGGGCTGCAGCAGGAAGGAGTGGAGCTCCTCAGCCACACCCACCTGGATGAGTTTAAACTTGCAAGATCCAGGTTTGATGCTAAGGTAAGAACTGTACTGAAGCTCTACACCAAAGGTCAGAAGGCAGGGCTATACAAGATAGCAAAGAGAAGGAGCAAAATGCACTCTTGGCTCCAAGCCCACACAGAACAAGTGCAGGAAACAATGGAATACAAGAAATTGGAAATCGCACACCTGAAATCTCTGAAATAATAGCATCTGAAGTAAAGAAACAACTGTAGAAACGTAGAGAAGAAGTCATATCAGAAATGGTTTCTGCAGAAAAAAAAAAAAAAACCTGTAATAAAAAGTACTAACTACTTCTAAAGAATACATTGATTAAAAAATAGCAGAGAGTAGAAAAATTATGGAATCCTTAAATGAACAATATAGGAAAGTAATAGAATGTATGAAGCAGATTCAAAGGGCCATATAGGAACCTAAAAACTCAATCACAAGCTGGCAAAACTGTTTAAGAGAAAGTGAAAGTAGACTTCCAGACCTTAATGGCACCATTGCGGCTAGTGAAGAGGTGAGAAAAGATCTCTTAAAAACCAGTAGGATGCAAGAAAAAATAATCCAGCATCTGCAAGATGATGCAAAGATGAGCAACATAAGACTAACCGGCATCAGTGGGAAAAAAGGAGTCTGTACAAATGATGTAAAAAGAATACGGGCAGAAGTAATAGCAGAAAACTTCCCAAATATGGGGAAACAATTTGACATTCAAGTCACTGAAACATATAGAACTCCAAATAACATCAACCCAATTAAAACCATACCCAGACATATGACAATGAAGATCCCAGAAATTCAGCACAGGAACAGTATTCTAAAAGCCGCTAGAGAAAATAAACAGAACATGTTTAAAGGAAAATTCATCAGAATAATGGCAGATTTCTCTTTACAAACTATCAAATCAAGAAGAGTATAGAGCAAAGTACAAGTCTTGCCAGAAAACTAATTTCAGCCCAGAGTGATACACCCTGCAAGACTCTCTCTCAAGTTCAGTGTAGAAGTAAAATTCTTCCAGGACAAAGAACAACTAAAGAATTTCATGACAAAGCCAAGTCTACACAAACCATTAAAAGACATTCTAAAGAGGGAGCAAAATGACGACAACTCCATGAAGAAGAATGGTAAGAACCCACCAAATAGGACCAAAACAATAAAAACAGCAGAAAAAGAGGTATACAAAAACAGTCTTTAAACTCTTCTTGTACACGGCTGAAGAATATTTCCATCAGCATATTCTACAAATGGATTTCTCCTGTACCCTTGGATCATTATTCTGTCTTTTCTCCTGCATCCTTGGACCATGATTCTGTCTGGTTTTATAGGATTGATTTCAAAGAAATAGCAGTATCTCAGTCCCACAAGTGACACCTGGCCACCAGTAAGCATCATGGACTCTGTCCATCTACACAACATACTACAACTTTGTGTAACATCCTATCCCCAAACCATTAGAAGTTCTGGTCCTGTATTTGCCATTGCAGCACTGATGTTATGTTTTCTTCTTAGTCATTCTTTACTACCATGGAAACTTTTTCTAAGTTGATTATCTTTGCCTACATTAACCTATTCAAATAGTATGCAAATACTCTGAATTAATTGCAGATTTCTGTATATGATTCACAACATTCTGGTCTCTAAGTTGTACTCACGATTTGACTTAAATTTTGAAATACTGTTTTGAAATATTTAATTTAATTTAATTAATATTTAATTAATTTTCTGAATATTGTTTAATTATACTTTTTGTTTGATTCATACTGTATCTTTAACTTGTGATCTACTTATAAGACTTGGTATCCTAGTACTAGAAACTATAGAAAAAAAATATATATATATATACACAAGAAAGCTAGGGCAGATATACAGCTATTTTCTCTTAGTTCATTGAGAATAAAAGTTTGTACAAAAATTGTTTAGACAAGATACCAAGTCTACATCTTGTCCTCTCAATAACTAGTATGAAGACAATAATATGCATGGTATTAATTATTGTAACCATTCTACTAACTTGTTTTCAATCTGTTTCAATACTGTTTTATCTTTTTTTCTCATTAAACTGAATAAAAATTAGAAAAAGAAAAAAGTGAGAAATCTTAAGACACAGACCCATGTAACTATCTAAATATACAGGACCTTTGGAGAAAAACAAAACCTTCACAGGATATCAGTCAGTCAGGTGCAGGCCACAGTGCACTCTGTCAAACAATGAAGATTTAAAAAGTGTGAGTTTTTCTAATGTATAGTCAGTTATAAACTTGTCCTAACAATATCAGAAGAAGAACAACCAGAATGATGTCTGTTAGTCACTGGGTTAGTTTTGTTTGTTTGTTTGTTTCGTATCTTCTGCAAGGTCTCACTACACAGCTCAGACTCTTGGTGATCCTCCTATCTTCAGCCTCCCCACTGCTGGTATTACAGGTGTGCACCATAATGCCCAGTCTCGGTCAGGGGGTCAGTGTGCATTGGGAGTGGAGCCAGGGTGGCAGGTGGTGCCAGGGATTGAACCCTGGTCCCTGAGTTTGCATTGGCAGGCACTTAGTCCACTGAGCTATCTTGCTGGCCCTGGATTAGTATTTATTCAGCGAAACTTGTTAGACTACAGCAAACTTAAAATTTAATGAATTAAGTTTAATTCTTTTTTTGTTTGTTTTTTAGTTGTAAAAATTATCTTATGTGTATTATAGAGAAGACTAGATTTCCAAGTTTGGTCAACAATTTATGTGCATATGTTTTCCTTATACAAATTTTTTTATTTAAAAAATACAACATAGTAATAGATAAAACAGCATTAAAAATGTTATAAAATTTCACTAAACAAAGCTATTGGAATTCACAGTGGTTGCTGTATTGCATAATGTTAGCTTCAATTTAGTTCTTTAGGTTACTAGATATAAACATGCAAGACGAGTTTAAAGAAAGAGCAAAAGAAAACAGTGACAAAGAAGTCAGAATTATTTTAAAAGAAAAATAAAAGAATAAGAATAAAAAGAACAAGAATTGGGGCTGGGGACAGTAGCTTCACAGTTTAAGCAGCTGCCTCGCAAACACAAGGATCAGAGTTCTATCCCCGGCACTGAATGTGGAACCTTGGGCATACCATGCAGACCTGAAAACTGGGCTTGGTGGCACATGCTTCCAATGAAGCATGATTTTAGCGAAGCAGCTCTTTTCGGTAATTCTGCGCCGACGCTTCCTGTTGGGCTTCCCTCCTACCGCAGCCTTCCTGTTGCTGCTGGGCGCAGTCTCTTGTTTGCAAAAAGACACCGGCAGTGGGACAGAGGAGCGGCAGTTTCTCCCCATCTCCATCCTTTTCAGAGATGAAATCAAGCAGTAAGCAAACCCCCGCAGACAGCGGCCCCTGCACAACCTGAGCCCTGGATGCAGCCCCGCTTGGAAGCCGCCACAGGCCAGGAGGTGGTGGGCCGCACACAGACCCCTCCGTCGCCGAAGTAACACTGCAAAGCCAAACTCAGCTCGGTGTATGTGAGCAATAAAAGGAAAGCTATGACCTGAGAAAATATTTTTTTAGCAAAGAAAGAAGGAAGCATCGATCGGGAGGAAAGATACATCCGTGCCTGAAGCCTCAGCTGAGTGAGTCGGAATGGCCAGAAAACGCCTCTGGAAGGCTTCTGGAGAAAAAAAAAAAAGCAGGAAATAGCATTAGCTAAACAAGAAATAAACAAAATAAATAAAGCAAACTGCAGCGGACCACATGCTACTGTCACTGGCAGAAGAGAAACGCAGAACCTGCTCTGTAGCTATTGAAGCTGCAGGGATACATGAGTGACATTGCATTCCAATGAGAAAAGAGCGCCTGGCTTTCTAGGCGACACCAGGGAGGGAAGAAACGCAATGTGTCAGCGCCAGTTACTTCCAAGGAAGTAAACAAATAAGCCTGCGATGGCAACCGTAGGCGGGGGGTGGGGGGAGGACGACGAAGCATTGGAGATTGGGAATTGAAAGCCTTGATCGATCAATTCTAAAATGAATATGCAGAAATGAATAACAACTTAGACATTTAAAATATTTATTTCAAGACAAGAAGTAGAGCAAGCTTCTAAGAAGGGGAAAGGGTTAACCCTAACAATTATTTATTTATTTATTTTTGTCTTTTTGAGACAGGGTCTCACTATGCAGTTCAGGCTGGCCTTGAGCTCACTTTTGCAGCCCAGGCTGGTCTGGAACTCTCACTGATCCTCCTGCCTCAGCCTCCCAAGTGCTGGGGTTACAGGCGTGAGCCACCACGCCTAGCTCTACCCTAACAATTTTAACAACAAACTAGCTTCAGATATATCATCCTAAAAGCTAACTGCTTAAGTTTAGAACAAGAGGATGTAACTGAAATCTAAGAGTCTGGTTTTTTTCCCACAACATTTTAGCTCTTTCGTTTGACTCAGAAAATTATATCACCAATAACATCTAAAATTACAGGGCTGAAAATATGAACATAAAACAGTTTTAAAGCAAGGAATTTTGTACAATAATGTATTAAAATGTTGATGAGTTTGAATATATATATATATTTGTCCTCAATATCTAAAGTTTTTTTTTTTTTTTTTTTTTTTTTTTTTTTTTTTTTTTTTTTTTTTTTTGTCTTTTTGAGACACGGTCTTGTTGAGCAGTTCAGGCTGACCTTGAGGTCACTTTTGTAGCCTAGGCTGGTCTTGAACTTGCACCAATCCTCCTGCCTCAGCCTCCCAAGTGCTGGGATTACAGGCATGCGCCACCATGCCCGGCTAATATCTAAAGTTTCTTTAAGAAATAAAAGTTATGTTCTGCCTGTGCCCACATGTACCTGGGTAGATCCTAATAATCTTCATGATTAAACCTTAATATTATTTGTGAGAGTTAGACAAGAGTAACTGTCTTCACAGGTGCCTGCCTGGCAAATGCAAGGTCCTGAGTTCAATCCCTGGTTCCCCCCTCCAAAAAAAAAAAAAATTGAAAAAAGAGTGACTGAGTTTCAGTTGAATTTGTGTTTCAGGCTCCTTTGGAGTCAACATTCAGTCCTGCGGGTGATGAGTCCCGGATGTGCACTTCAGCGGTTGCTCTGCAGGACGCGCATGCGCTCAGGACGAAGGATGGAACTGGTGGAGGAAGAGCAGGCAGTCGTTCTGGCTGGATGATGGTGCAGTTGGCATTTTGGGGGCCGTCGGGGGCAGCTCACTTCATAGCTGCTTACGGAAAATTATGAAGCGTCCTTGCTCTGTCTCCCTCTATCACGGTCTCAGAATAACCTTTGCTGGCATTAGAGTCTGCAGGATAATGGATGTCCCCCCGGGGCGGGAGGAGCCCTCACCCCGGCTTTCAGGCCAGCAGCAGAACCTCACGAAGAGCTGTTTTGTTCTCCGCGTTTACCTCCATCATTTGAAGACTGAGCTCGTTGTAAAATGAAACTTAAACGGCTTATACATAAAACTTTTAAGTTGGGGCCTATGAACTAGTCTACAGACTATATTGTTGAACAATGTATAAAGTGAAACTCAAGATTTTTTCTTAGTAAATGTTGCCAATGCCTACTTTAAATAAAAATAGAGGATTTTGTTAACAGAAAAGTTTAATGAAAAGTATGTGTATGAGTTACATGCCTCTTCAAATGCATTTATACATAGAACAAAAAGCTAGAGTAAAAATTGATCAAAGTAGATTTAGCCTTATATTACTTCCTTAGGACACTTTTCTTTATTAATTCTTCTTTTAATGTCTGGCATAGTTTGTATGCAGATTTACAAAATGACATAACCTTGCAGTTTGTCCGGTCTGTTGTTTGTAATGAACCTTCAATTCATTTTCATGTACGTTTGGTGGTATGCCGAATGCCGAATGATTTCAGTATTTCTTCCAACTAATAAGTTAGGAAGTCTAAATTTCCACCTCCCTAGAATATCTGTGCAATATCTCTATTTCTTGTACTTACTTTATTGTGTGGAATGGTATCTATTTTAACTGCATATCTTCAATAACTGTACAAATGTAACTGGCATCCTTAATTACATTATAAATGTTCCAGTTGTCCCTGGGGTGAGGTGATGAAAACATAAGGTGAGGACGACAATGCGTGTATTATGCATGTGCGTGTGTGCTTGCATATGCGTGCACATGCGTGAGGGTGTGCACACGTGCGTGCATGTGTGTGTGTGTGTACTTTTCCTACTTGGCACTAGACTTTTCATCAGTCATACCGACTCATGTATCAGAATGCTTCTGCCATCTTCCAGATTTGACTGCTGACTTTTGCATTCTGCTTTGGTCCACCACTGCTTTTTTGACTTCTCCATGGACAGAGTTCCTGAAGCACTGAGGAGCAGTGGTGTCTCTTTGGGGAGGTTTGAGGGGAGTACTTGAAACTTGATAGCCAGAGCACGTAAGTGGAGCCGCACGCAGCCGGCACGCAAACGCGCTCCTAACGCTGCTCCCTGATTTTAGCTCCGCGTACTGCAGACCTCCAGGCCTCTTTACCACTCAGCAGTGCGATTGTCTCCCGTTTCCTATAGTTCGCCTCCACTGGCTCTTTGTTCTCTAATTCTTTCCTTTCCTCAACCTGAATAATTCCCTTGAAGTTTTAGCCGTTTAATACCGGCAAAAGACCAGATTTAATTACGGGCTTACCGTAATTACCTGAAAGCCGCCTTTTCTTATTTTCCTTCCCAAGAAAACACTTCATAGAGTGGCTTTGAAGTTCCAGGCCTCACACAGGTCTACTTCGTTTATCTACCCATTAAGGTAGGCACTCCTGGACTTATTTACTTCATAAGAATTTATGGAACACCTACTCCGTGAGCACTTTCATCTTATCACGCTCCTCTCGGCCACAATCCCCCACAGGCCTTCCTCACCTCGGCTTCTCCTTCCTGGAAAGCTCCGCCTTCTCACTTTCATAACTGTCCCAGGCTGTTCGTAATGACTTTCGTGCGTAACACAGGCTGTGGAGTCATTTTCTAGAATTTTATTTGTGTTAGTTGACCCCCTCAAATATCCTGTGATGGAATTAATAAATCAAATACGGCCTTGCATAATTACTATTTTTAATTTTATGTGTGAAATTAATTAGATATTCCCTATTTAAATTTTGATTTCAAGGTTTAAAAATTATATGTATCAGAAGAAAAAAAAGAACAGCCAATGAATGATGTAGTTATTTTGAACAAGGATTTTTTTAGTAAGCTCTTACAGTGCATTTCACGAAACCTATTCAGCAACTTCAGTCAGCTCTGGTTCTCCCATACAGCTGGCCTACTCCCTGACGTGAGACACTCTGGTCAGGCCTCAGAGACAGTGCTGCAGCTGCAGGAGTTTTCCCTGTTAACAGGCATCAGAAACTCAGAATCGCTCTTGAGAACTGGACGTAGGGTCATTTGAGGACTGAACTCCAGACACTGTATCTAAGGAAGCAGTGAAGAGAAGTAGTTTTTCTTTGTTTGTTTTTGCTTTGTTTGGTTTTGCTGGGCTTATGGGCACATACCACTATGCCCAGTCTAGAGTCTGATTTTCACAATACTTTGATTGCAAAACACCTTTCTTAAATTTTTTCACTTCTAACAAAGAGCATCTGTTTTGACTTATAATTATATGAATTAACATGCTGCAGGATCAAAACTATGCTTGTAGTTTCAAATTTTATGAAGATTTAGAAATTCAAGGTGCTTATAATTGACTTCCATTCCATGGGACTCAGTTCAAGTGGCTTCCTAACTATCCATGGACATTCCATTTTCAAACAGAAGAAAACTCCTAAAGTTGTAGACTGTATAGATATCTACTTAATAATGCATATTGATGTCTCTTGAATTATATTATATACCTTGAAATGCCGCCAACTGCAATAAAAACACATCCATCAGTAGTAGAGGCTCTATGTTTCTTCAATTTGTATACTATTTAGTATCTAGTGAAGATATTTCTTAAGTAGGTGTCTGTGCATTGAAAAGAATAACAAAATCTTGTCATAAGACTCCAATGAGAAGAGTGCCACTGTGCTAGCCATACTAGTACTGGTACTGGTACTGGTACTGGTGCTGGTACTGGTACTGGTACTGGTACAGGTACTAGTACTGGTACTGGTACTATTTTTTTAATGTATTTGGTTGATATGGGGTCTCACTCTGCTGCTCGGACTGCTAGTGATCCACCTGCTTTCAGTCTTACCAACAATGGGATTACAGATTACACCTGGACTCGGTGGCTGGCTGAGCTTGCCCTGGAGATGGGGCTGGCATGGCACATGGTACTGAGGACCAAACCATGGTCCCTAAGCTTGGATAAGCATGCCTAAGCAGTAGCTTTAGGCCACTGAGCTGCCTTACTGGCCCTGGTACCAGTATTTGCATCCTAAAACAGTGTATGCAACACAATTAACATAATGACTTGAATAACTATGAAAGGAACAGACTTAATAGATAGTTTTTAAAGGGCCACTTTAAAAGCGTCTATCTGTCCTATGGAATTCTCTTTTATTTCCATTTTTAGGCTCGTTTATCCTCACAATTTACTTTTCAAATCTGATACTCAAAGTTTTACTAGTTGAACAATATAATTAAAATATATATTAGAGTTCAAAAAAACCATAGTGTTCCAGGCCAGCCAAATAGCTCAGTGGATTAAAGTGCCTAAAAGCAGGTTCAGGCTGGAGGTTCAATCCCCTGGGCCTGCTGTGCCAGCCCCACTCTGGGGCACGCTGAGACACAGTTGAGTCTGGGCATGGCGGCTCATACCTGTCATACTAGCTCTTGGGAGGCTGTAAACAGGGGATCTTGGTTTTCCAAATTCCTACCTGCTGAATTGTCTTCTGATACGTTATCATCTTTATTATTATTCTTTTGTACAGATTTATTTCTGCTCAGTGGACACACGGACTAAAAAAAATCTATCTCAGTATTGCTAGAAGTAGAAAGCTGCATTTAAAAAGATTTAAAGTAAAAGAAAGCTAAGTAAAAGAAAATTGTACATACGGAGTTTTTATTGTAATTGTCCCAGCAAAATTCACTTAACATCAGAATGATAAAAATACAGGCAGATTTTACCCTCCCCTCTCTACCTGGCAACTTTTACCCTGGTGACTTTTAATTTATCTAATTGACAATACAATATGTATGCAAGTACAGAAAAATTGTATTTAAATTAGTTCATTTTTACTACAAAAGCATATGCTCAGCTCCTCATAGTTTTCTTATTTGTCACCTCTTAGAAATATGATCCTTTGAAATTGATCAAATTGTGTCTTATTTTTGTCACCTGATGTAAAGGGAATAAGTAAATGCTGCTAAGATATCTAGAACCAAAAAAAGTAAATAAATAAAAAGGAAAGAATTAAAAGTGTATTTTGAAAATTTTGAGATCCTTTAACTTCAAAGAAATACATTTTTAAAGAGGAGACATTTTCAAAATGATTTGTTGTTTATATATGGATTATATATGTATTATAATTACATTTTAAAATATGTTACTTTTAATATTCTCTAAAATGTTATCTTACATCTACACATTTTCAAAGATATTTTTGTTATTTGAAGTGAGACATATTTATCAGGATTAATCCATTCTTAATAACTAAGATGATTTAGATATAATTTTATCCTCTGACATTCAGCCTAAGAGATTATAGTTTAAATCTATAAGGCAGTTAATAACATAAAAAGATCTACTTTACTTTTAAAATTGAATCAGAAAATTCAACTGGATAAAGAGTGAAAATTATATGTTTCAGTTTCAAAGTTAAAGTCACATTGAACATTTTTAACCTGAGTAGTTGCTAAATATATGCCTAATAATTATGCAATTTGAAAATAAAAATGTAAATTATAGCATACAAAAAGGGTCTTTTATTTGAAATGCATTTTCTTCTAATATAAGTATGGAAGGAAGTTGAATACACACTATATAAATATAATTAACATTTCAAAATGAACTGAAAAAATAAATAGAATAATTAAGGTTAGTATTTGGAAGTCTGGCCAGTTATGTAACTGGAAAGAATTTAAAACATTGCCTATAGTATGATTATGTTATTAGCTTTTTAACTTTTAACCCTATGAGGAAGAACCCTGGTCATGTGGCTAGCAGTCAAGCATGCTAATTATCACAAGCCTGGTTTGCTTTTGTTGATCTGTTTTCACTGTAAATCTGAGTAAGTGAAAAAGAATAAAAAGAAAGCTTGCTTTGATATATCACTAAGTATAGATACCAGCCTAAGGAAAATTCAGTGATAAGTATAATTAACCAAAAGAGAGCATACTGAGGGCCAGCAAGATAGCCCAGAAGACTAAGCTCCTGCTTAGGCAAGCATAGGAGCCCTGGGTTCAGTCCTTGACACCACATGCCCCTCTGACCTGCCCTGCAGGGCATGCTGAGCTGGCCACCCAGATCCCAGTGCTTCAGAAGCTGAAAACAGGAGGATCACCACAAATCCAAGCTGCGTAGTGAGACCCTGCACAAAATACACTAAATAAGAAAAAAAATAAGTAAAGCATACAAATATTGTCCTCTATACTCCCAGAAAACAACTGCATTGCTTTTCCATAAGGCTCAACATTTTCGTAATCTAAATCTTTGCACCTTCTTCAAGAAAAAATTTGTATCATGTCTGTGTAACAACGTTATTTGGCAATACAAATAAATTGGTTGTTAAAACAGGAAATTACATGGATGAATCTGAAATAGATTTTCCAAAAGTAGCTAGTAAAAAAAAAAAGACTGTACAGGCCGGGGAGATAGCCCAGGGTTCAGGACCCGGACCAGGGTTCAATTTCTGATACAACATGCTGTTCTGGACCCAGAACTCTAGCCGCACTGCACCAGATACCCAAATTCAGTGTGGTAGTGCACAGCTATATTCCCAGTGATGGGGGAGGCTAGGATAGGAGGATTACTAGGCATCTGAGCTGTGTAGTGAGACCCCATATCAAATATATAAAAAAAGTTTAAAGACTACCTAGAGACTATCCAAATCTCTCAATAATGTTGATTGAAAAAAAAAAAAGTCATGGAAATCCTTCACCTTCAGAAGGAGGCAAGACCGAGCTTCCACTTCGCAAGGTCTCTGTGTGCACCATCTCTCTCCCTCCGCTACTAGCAGAGTCCAAGCGGTCTCCGCGTGGTGAAGCACGTCGCTAGCAACCTCCGCTAGAGCAGAGGCGAAACATCAACAATTACAGTGACGGCTCTAACTGAGACAAAGTGACCTTGGTATGACAAACGTAGGGCTTCACCTTGGTGAGCTTCTTCCCTTGACTACATAATTGCAGTATAACTAGGAGAACAGTACCGGGGAAACCCCAGGGGCAGCACATTCTAAGGAGCAGCTGATCAGGACACCCCCCCATACACACACACACGTGCACAGCTGCCAAAGGCAAACGCAGCCTGCGCACCTGGCCCAGCTGAGACAGGCCTGAGGCGACAGGGGGATGCACGTGACGCTGCTCACGTGGCACCCCAGGTGAGACTGAGGAGCAGTTGTCAGAAGAGAGCATCGATTCCCTTATTCATGTAAACCAAGTCCATTGAAGACTGAAGATAACTGTGGATGAGCAGCGCTCCAGAAGCAGCGTGACTCCAGGCCCGGGGTGGGGTCTCGCTCAGTTGTCAGCACGCAGGCCATGAGGCGATTTAGCAGTGGGCTCCTAGGAGCAGAAACGTTGTGCAATGATGGAAAACAATATGCACTAGTGGTGTGCATAGTCTCTCAAGAGAGGGACTGAGGGAGCGTTCTACTCACGTAAGCACATGCCGAATAGCAGGGGTATCGACGTCCTTCCAGATCGTCACGGGCAGGGAGTGGGTTAGCACTGATATCTAAGGAGCAGCAACACCTTTTGCGGTTGTTACAATTAGAGCCAATGGTAGGCAGATAGTCGACGCAGGCTCAGTCTGCATTCAGCTTGTAATGAGTTTGCCTAGTTAACAGATCTAAATATAGATCATTTTAATTTATTATTATTAATTATTATTATATTATATAATAATTATTATTAATTAATAATATTTTGATTGGGATCACATTAAATTTATATTAACATTAGAGGATCATGGCCATTTCCACTGTATCAGTTCTTCCTACCCATGAGTAAGGGGTAATCTTCCATTTTCTAATATCCTCTTTAAACTCCTTTTCCATGGTTCTCTAGTTTTCCACATAAAGATCCTACCACTTTGTTCAACTGAGTCCTAAATTCTCCATTTTTTGCAGTATTACTGTGAAATATGTGGTTTTTCCTGATTTCCTTTACAGTGATTTTATTTGTGTAGAAGTATGCTATTTGTGTGAAAGAGAGAGAGAGAGAGAGAGAGAGAGAGAGAGAGAGAGAGAGAGAAAGTGTATGTGTGCAGGGCCTCACTACACAGCTCCAACTCATAGTGATCCTCCTGGTTTCTGTCTCCCAAGAGCCGGGATTACAGGCAGGCCCCACCAGGACCAGACTCCACTGCAGGCTCAGCATGTCCGAGAGCAGAACCGGCGTTTCAGGTGGTGCCAGATATCAAACCCTGGCCCCTGCACTTCCCTAAGTAAGCTCTTAGTCTGCTAAGCTATACCATCAATCCTTAGAAAGATGCCACTGAGTTTTGAGTGTGGGCTTTGTATCCAGCTAGGTAACTAGATCTGGTTATTAGACCTACAAATATTTTCATGGAATTTTAGCGCCCTTGAATATTTGTGAAGCACTCAACCAAGTATCACAGGGTCTCGTGTCCTTCTGAAGTTCACAGGAATTTGTCGGGCACAGTTCAGTTCTCTGTGTTCTAATGTCTCATTAGCTCATCTCTCCTTGCTGGGAAAAACACCTAACACCCAAGAAGAAGGAAGGAAAGCTTTATTTAGCTCGCAGTTACTGGAGGTTTCAGTGTATATTCGGTTGGCTCCAAGGCAGAGTGGCACATGGCAGAGAGCAACAGTTCATGGTGACAGCAAAGAGCAAAAGCAAAATGGAGAGGTGTAACAACAGTGGCTGCAGAGAGCAAGTCTGTCGCCCTGGTGCTGCACTCAGGCCATCTGCCCCAGGGGGTGGAGTACTCACACCCATAATGCAGCAGCACAACCCACAATCCCAGTGGATTACGAATTAATCAGAGTCTAGAAGTCTGCCCCATGACTGCATGAGGCACTGGGGAAACAAGTAGACACAAACTATAGCATCCAGTATCAACTAGAGTCTAATTCCTAAAACACTCTAGTAAGTGCAAATTGATTAAAATTAAACAGGATTTATTTCCCAGTGACAAAAGGTTTAAATTAGAAAACCACACACAAAAATAAAGGAAATCACCAAGAATTTGGAAATTAAGCCTAATTGTGTCTCACCCATAAAGCACTGAAGAATTCAGAAAAGGAATTAAAGCAACATATTGAAGAAAAAAAAGCAAAGATAAAATGTTCACAAAAGTGGTGAGATATTGCTAACATAGCACATAGAAGGATGTCTCTCAAACTTAAATGCATCAGAAAAATATTTTAAAATCTATCATTTCATTTTCTAATATATATGTTAGAACAACCTAAATCAAAACAATGAAAGCAATAGAGGACATAACAGAATAACATTTGGTAATATAGCAGGAAAATTCCTGAGAAGATGAATGAAAACAAGTTGTGCTCTGATAATTTTGATAAAATTCACAGACGTTCGGGCAGTCTGTATAAGCAGAGATAAAGAGATGAAGAAATGAAACACCACTAAAATCAGGAACAGACAAAACACTGTCTGACTCTTGGAAGCTAAAAATATAAGGGAATGCGCAGGGCACCAGTATGCCCAGGAACCGAATAAGTTAATTAACTGAGTTATTTTCTACAATGGAAATATTACTCAAAGCAGTGCAAGAATAAAAAAGAATATTAAATTGCTAATTAAATCTCTTCAGACAGGAAAAATTCAAGCCTAGATAATTACACTGATAAAGATTTTAAGTATTGCAACAATATACAATAATTCTTCACAAAGTCTTCAGGAAATAAAGTCCAGATCCCAGTTTATATCCTCAGGCCAAAATCCTTTTGTTACCTAAACAGAATGCTAAACAATAATGAAGGAAATATATACTGGTCATCCAAATATTTCATAAATATTCTTTTTGAAATATTAGCAAACTCTAGGTAGCAATACATAAAAACTGTTATAGACCATCATTATTTCATTCATATATACATATATATATATATATATATACACACATATATATATATAAATGAACAGTTATATTGACATAAAGAAATGTTATTACACGTGATATTGATGAAATAAGGGTTGAAATATGCAAGATCACTGAAATATATACAGATACAGTAACTAAAAAATTCTAAATGAATTTTGTTAAAATATTCTACTTACTGGAAATGGAGAAGTTTTTCAGAAAATTAAAGACCTTTAACAGGATATTTATTCTGATCTATTCTAAATGTGCTAGTTTCTAGTAATGATATTAGGAAAAGAAAATAAAAACATCCAAATTCAAAAGAAATAATTTAAACTATATTTTTCACATATTATATAATCCTCTATGAAAAAAAGCTGGAAGAGTCTACACACACACACCCATACACACACACACACACACACACACACACACACACACACACACCTGTACTAGAACTGAGAGAAACATTACATTTAATAAGATCATAGACTACAGAAGCAATATGCTACAATCAATTACAACTTGATAAACTCATAATGAAAATTCTAGAAACATTTTTTTAGAAACAACGTTCATAAAACCTAAAGTTCTTGTAAAATCTAATAGTAAATTTAGCTGAAGAAACAAAATATTTGTACAATGGAAGCTAAAAAAGATTTTTTAGGAGAAATTTATAATGACCTAAATAATATAGAAGAACCCAATGTTAATTAATTGGAAGATTCAATAACTTTCACGTGGGTAACTTTCTTGATATCTAAGGTCCTCAAATCTTGAAGAACATGTTTAAAGAATTTTTAATAGCAATAAAGTTTTTATTAAAATTATTATGAAAATACGATGGCTTTTAAAAAGCCAATATAAATTTCAAAAAATAAAAATAAAACCAGAGGACATAGCCTGTTTTCTAAATTCCATAACAAGCTAGAAAAATAAAGATTATTTTATTGTATTAGATCAGTAGGCATATGGAGTAAGAGAAAAATATTGAAATCTAGACCTACACTTTTTTTTTAATGTATCTAGCACAGGGTCCACAGGGTCTCACTACTACATTGGACTCCTAGTTATCCTTCTGTTTTCAGCCTACCAAGCTCTGGGATTACAGGCCGGCGCCACTATACCCAGTCTCAATTCTCATCTCAGCACGCCCTGAGGGCAGCGCTGGGAGGGCAGGGCTGGGGATTGAACCCCATCCCTGTGTCTGCCTAGCAGGTACTTTAGTCCCTTAAGCTATCAGGCAGGCCCTACACATACACTCTTAAATCTGATTGCTGTAATTTTTCAAAGAATGAGTAGATATCTCTATGGGATCAGGATAGTATTTTCAACAAGTGATCCTGGGATGATCTTGTAATAGCATACCTCACTAAGTGGAAGTAATTTACATGGGCTGCACATATAAATATAAGAGTGAACATTCCTACATTTCTCAGAGAAAAAGTAGACCACAGTGTAATCCCGGGAGAAACACACGTGTTGTAATTAACATCATCCACACCAAACAATTATGCTGCAAAACATATCCTTCATAAGATGAAGCCAAGCCATATTTGTGTTGTGTTTCTGAAATAGGACTTCTATCTAGAAAATATGAATGAATTTTAAAATCAATATTCAGAAGACAATAGTTCTAACTAAGTAACAGGCAAAAAGTTCAGTAGCTAATTTACCACAAAATATTATGAACAAATAATATGCTACAAATAGACTCAAAATATTTTTAGTAATTAGGGCAGTGCAAGTGTAAAATAATGAAGTGTGTTACACGAACATTACGGGATATAGTTTAAAAGGCGTCAAACAAATACTAGCAAAGAGGTAAAAAAAAAAAATTAGAGGGCTTCATGTGTTGCTGTTGGGAATAAACATGGCCTTTACTTTGGAAAATAATTTAGCAGCTTCAAAGAAAGAAAGGAGGGAGGGAGGGAAGGAGAGAGACAGAAAGAGAGAGAGAGAGGAAAGAAAGAAAGAAAGAAAGAAAGAAAGAAAGAAAGAAAGAAAGAAAGAAAGAAAGAAAGAAAGAAAGAAGGGAAGGAAGGAAGGAAGAAAGGAAGGAAGGAAGGAAGGAAGGGGACAGAGGAAGAGAAAGAGGCAGAGCTGTGCGTGTCTTCCATATGGTTCTTTCTGTCCATTTCTAAGTGTTTGTTCAATAACAAGTAAAGCATATATGCCACAAAAGATGTGTGTGTGAATGTGCGTATAGCATTATTCTCAACAGCACCAAAGAGGAAACAGCCGAGTGTGTGTGAGCCAGTAAGTGGGCAAACAAAGCGAGTTCCATTTATGCCACAGTTGCCAGATGCAGATCTCCGTGCACCGTTATGGCTGTTCTTAGGCAAACAACCCGAACTGGCAAGAACACAAAAGCTGGACGGTCACCTAGGCTCCATTACGGGAAGCAGGTGCTACGGTATTAACAAAGGCCCTTTGATGTTTTAAAGGAGTCATTTCGTGTCAAGCAGTGATTTCTATTTGTTGTGATTTCTGCCTAGTTCACCTAAGTTCACCTGCAGGTCCAGGAGTCTCAGGGATAGCCTCGTCAGAAAAGTGAAGGAGTAGGCGTGTTAGATTCCTGGGAGGTGGGGAAGCAAAACGCATGAAGGAGAGGAATTTATTTTCCCAGGACCTGGAAGAATTAAGAGCAACAATGGGAGACTTCCAAGAAGCTTGGAGGTCACAGCCCTGGTAGAAGACAGGAGAAGCCAGAGGGCAGTCAGGAGAGAACAGACAGAGAACAGGCCTGTGCTCTGTGCCTTCATTACAGTCCCACTTTATCCCCTATACCTTGGAGGATGCAGACTAGGTAGTCTAAAGGAAACACTCAGGAAATCGGAACGTGTCGATTAGAAGTTGATGTTGACCATCTGGGTTTTGTCAAGGCCAACACTTGGGAATGCATTGTTCCCCAAGGCTCTATAGGGAAAGAGATCGGACCTCAGACAGTGATAGGGGAGGTAGTCTTTCTTTTAAATCTTATTAATTTTAATGTGAAAGAAATAGCAATGAGACAGTTTCAAAGCAGGTCAGTAGGACAGTTACAGTGGTTAATATACTGCATATTGTTGTCTTCATAGTAATTGTTCAGAGAACAAGATGGAGGCGTGATATCTTTCCTGAACACTATTAGTACAGATATTTCTTCTTGTTGAGCTAAGATACAGTAGCTGCATATATAGTCCAATAGTCCATAATAGTATTGGGCTATCAGCAGAACTGGCAACGCTGGAAGCTGTTGGCTTGAGCCTCTTATTGCTCGGCATATTAATTTATTTTTTTTTCCAATTCTTTTATTGTTTAAATTTAACAATGGTTATATTACATATTTTCATCATCGGATCAGTTTAGATTAATACATATAGGTATATAAGATTGATCAAACAACTAAACATTAACCTTTCTAAATCCACATTACTTTTTTTTTTTT
>PVJA010014134.1:0-48093 GCA_004027025.1 Myocastor coypus
CTCTTCTCTTCTCTTCTCTTCTCTTCTCTTCTCTTCTCTTCTCTTCTCTTCTCTTCTCTTCTCTTCTCTTTTCTCTTCTCTTCGTCTTCTTCTTCGTCTTCGCCTTTGTCTTTTTAAGATAGGGTCTCACTATGCAGTTCAGGCTTGTCTTGAGCTCATTTTTGTAGCCCAATTTGGCCTCAAACTCACACATTCTCCTCCTCAGCCTCCCAAGTGCTGAAATTGTAGGCATGTGCTACCACACCTGGCTTGAGAGGAAGTATTGGGTTACTGTCATACCTGGGAGGGGACTTAGAAAGGTGCAGAAGTAGAGATAGTGCATATCAGACCCTTATAGGATGATGTCATGAGAAGGCAATAAAGTTTATTAAGCTAAGTCATTGAGAACTGTGGGAATAGCTTTTAGCACAGCATAGTTTAAAGTTGGCTAATTAATACAGGAATGGAAATCAGATAAAGGTGGCCTTTTAGTTGCAAAGTGAAATACATTACTGTTGTGTGTTGTGTGTGTCAGTGCGGAAAGAAACGATGAGAAGACCTGATGGGTGTAACTTCAGAGGACTCACTGAGATTTTTTTCTCTCAAAGTGAGCCTAGAGCCTCAGAAGACTCTTCTTTTTATTCAGCACAAACACAACAAAACAAAAAACAGCTAAGGAATATGTCACTACTTTAATAGATACAGCATATTCCAGACACTGAGCTCACACAAATGCTGATAGTACTTCAAGCAGGGGAGGGGGAAACCATTGGTGTCACACAGCAATTAAACAAAGAACGGGACACCCACGGGATGAGCTGTCATCTACAGCCTTGAGCCCCAGATTTCCAGGATTCCCAAGTAACAGAAGGTAGTCTTCCCTGGGCTCTGTCCATAATTCAAGGACAGGGTCCCCGCAGGAGGAGCCACTACTTGTAAGTCCAAGCCCCAGATTTCTGGGACTCCCGAGCAACAGAAGGCAGCCCTCCCTGGGCTCTGTCCATATCTCACCATGTCTAGACACCAACTGGCCTTCAGTCTTATCTCTATGTTACTACACATTACAGTACTGTAGCATTTAGGTAACAGAACGGGAGGAAATGAATACCATGGGGTGCAAACTTTGTGATTCATGATATAATGTAGCAAAACATTTGTTAGAATAGTCATTCATAATATTTAGGTTGCAGAAAAATGTGTTTGCTCTCATGACAGTTCTAGAGAAGAGTCAGGAAATAGAACTTGCACTAGTAGCATGTGCTGACTACTAATGATTGTTTTGACAAAATGTTGTAAAAGATGGATGAACAGGATGGAGTTGACTGGTTGGAAAGAATTCAGTGGTAGGATGCTTTACAGAACTACCATAGTTGGTAATCCTGATAGTGAGAAACAGTACTGAATGGAATTCTTAAGTCAGAAAGATCGAATAAAAGCTGAAGAGGTTAACTAGAAAAAAAAACAAAGAATTTAAATTGGATTCCCAGTGTTCTCTATAATCCCAGAGAATATAATACCAATACTATTAAACATTTGGTCACTGAAATCTTTGCCTTTGAACATTGGCCATTGTAAAATATGTTCTGGCTGCAGTGATTTTATCCTCATTTTCCCTAGAATAAAATGTGTAATATGTGACAAATTTACATCTAATGCACTTTATTGGTTGTCTGCTCCTTAGATACTTGAATTTGATACCACATATGTCTTCCTTTTGGACAAATAGAATAGAAATTAATCATTTTTTATTTCTTGGCTTGTACCCCAAATGTGGGGCCATCACCAAATGGGAAGAGTTTTGGACAGAATGAATTTCCTGTCATTTCACTTAATCCTTTCTATTCATTCTGTTTTCTTTAATTTTTACGAAGATTTGGATCTTTAGGCATGTGATATCATTTTGAGTTCCAATATATTGTCGTAGCTTTAAATTAAATGCAACTGTGAACAATCCGAGACACAAATTTCTGGTACTTCTTTATTTTGGTGGAGGTCTACAGATATAGGTCAGTGGCATAAGTGCCTGCCTGGCAAGCACAGGTCCTAAATTTGACCCCTGGTACAAAAAACACAAAACAAAACAAACAAAAAAAAAAAACTTCCTCCTTGTTTAGATACAGACAAGGCTTACATAAATAACTTTTTATTATTATTTACTCTAACTTCTAATAACAAACCATCCTAGAAATATGAAATCTTTACTGTAGTAATAAAATTTGTCAGTACATTTGCATACAAATTTTTAAATTATGTTTATTAAATCACATTTTGCTGAAAAAGGAATAATCTTATCTCTAGATTTTAATAAAATATTCATTTTTTTGTTTCTATAGCTTAAACGTTGTTTACATGTTGGTAAATATGTATTACGCCAAGTAACAATTTTTGTTAAACCATGTAAAGTCTAAGTTTTTAAAATAATCTTTTAAGCCGGGCATGGTGGCTCACGCCTGTAATCCCAGCATTCGGGAGGCTGAGGCAGCAGGATTGGTGCGAGTTCGAGACCAGACTAGGCTACAAAATTGAGCTCAAGGCCAACTTCAACTGCACAGCGAGACCCTGTCTCACAAAGACAAAAAAAAAGAAATCTTTTAAGATAAAATGCTTGGGTCAGCTTAGCTTCTCAGAACTTCAGTAGATGAAGCTGTGTTTTCTTTGTTAAAATGATGATTGTGCATTTACAGAATAAAAATTCATAGATGAGGCCACAGTATTTTTATGGTACAATAGCATACAAAACATGGGAATGCTTCACAAATTTAAAAAGTTGATTTGAGGGCCTGGTGAGATGGCTCAGTGGTGTAAAGTGCCTGCTTAGAAAAGCTCAGGCAACCACAGGTACCATGGTTCGATCCCTGACACCACATGCTGCACCAGCCCCCAACCCCAGGGCAGGCTGAGCCGGCCATAAAAAAAAAAAAAAAAAAGTTAGAATAGAATCATATTAACTAATTAACTAACTAATTAACTAATTAACTAATTAACTAATTAAGAAGGGTTTTCAGCCTATGAAATACAACATAACTTCTTGGGTCTCATAAAAATGTACATAGGGTGCTATATTCATAAGTGAAATAAATCAAATCCACATGTGTAAGCATTGGGGTTGTGTCCTTAGTGTAAGAACATGAAAGAATAAATAAAATCTGAAAGGTAAAATAGAGATAGTAAACTTGAAAGAAACTGAACATAAAAAAATAAACAATGAGGATGAGGGAAAGGAAAAAGATAGGAAAAAAGGAAGGGGGAATTATGTAAGTATATATACAGGATAGCTAAGATGATAGTACTAATAATTTCTATCAGTTTTTTGAAAGTAGGAATTAACATTGAAAAATTTTACTTTGCCTAAGTGTATATGCTAGTATCTGTATTTTGAGCAAGAATGTCGAGGACAGCAATGTGCAATATTACAACCACAGTGGAATATCTTTCATCTTATTGTTTGAAATGTACACCTTCACTAGTGTCTTACCTATCATTGTTATACTCTCTTTAAAATAAGGTAAAAATAAAAAGTGAAAAGAACAAGAGAAAAAATAAGATTTATTGAGGGGAAGAAAATGTTTAATTGTTTACCAATCTTGGACTCCTGTATCTGGTATTCTGAGCAACAAGTTTGATGATAACAATATGTAATGTCACAAAAATTGTTAATTTTCTATTCTTATTTTGAAATTCTGTACCATTTGTACTGCTGTATATTGCCTTATTTCTGTCCATGCTTGTTTTACTTTTTATCCTCTTTAAAATAAAAATAAAAGAATATTAATAAAAGTAGAATAACTGTCTTTATGAAATCATTACAAAATACGTTATTAAAATTGGTCGATGAAAACTGGGAAATGGTGGTGCATGCCTGTAACCCTAATGCTGGTGAGGCTGGGACAGGTGAACGCTGATGAGTCTGAGCTGCAGAGTCAGACCCTGTACAAATGCATAAATAAATATATAAGATTTTTAAAAATTTAAAAATCTAGTGGGCAATGAAAATAAATTTGGGTGGTGCTTTTTAAACTAGTGTTCCAAATTTATAGTTCTACTATGGCTTTCAATATGTTGCACTAAACAAGGAGCATTTATTCAACCATCCAGAATGCAAATCTTGACCTAAGTGCCAAAGAACTGCTAGACAACCCAGACTGAGGGCCTAAAACTAAAAATATCTGGGAGGATAACAAATAACTAATACATAAAAGCAGAATAAAGGAGACACAAAGACATAGGAAGCAAATTCAATGTGCAAATTGTAATTGTTATTTTATGAAAAAATTTAGAAGAAACATTTTGGGCAAAATTGCTAAAATGTGTATACAACATTAATTTGGGTCACAGTTTTACATCACCCTAAAATTTCCTGGTATTGATAATTACATTACATATAAGCTTTTTAACATTAGAACACATGTATTAGAGCCGGGCGTGGTGGCTCACGCCTGTAATCCCAGCACTCGGGAGGCTGAGGCAGGAGGATCGGTGGGAGTTCGAGACCAGCTTGGGCTACAAAAGTGAGCTCAAGGCTAGCCTGAACTGCATAGCGAGACCCTGTCTCAAAAAGAAAAAAAAAAAAAAAAAAAGAACACATGTATTGATTCATTTAAGAAAAAAGGCTAATTGTGACTTCAAACTCTTCTGATGTGAATCTTAATATAATAGCAATATTATACATATATGTGACTTTACAAACAGATACATATTTTTATATATTCATACATATGAGAGACAGAATGATGACACATGTTTTACTGGACACTAAGGTCCTTTAAATTAATGAAGAAGAGATGACTTTTTTGAAGTACCATATATGGAATCCAGTGTTTAAGATGGATAGATCTAAGGACTTGTCAACTATGTTTCTATGTAGAGTTTGCCTAAAAGAGATCACCTTTCTCTCCTTTTGCCAGAATATAGTAATGAAAGCAGTGCACATTTCAGCCTAAATTCATTTTCACATTTATTCTTCATACACCCAGACTGGTGTTTTGTTAATATCACCTGAGGGATGCATTCTTTTTTTTATTCTCATATAAATGAAACAAACTTTGCAAAATGAAAAATTATAGGAAAAATAAATTATAAAAATATGTTATAAGAAAATACATAAACATTTAATATGTAATAAGTAATAAGTAATAAGAATTTCTAGTGTTTCAAAATTCCCAGATTCATACTACAAAAATGGAATTAATTTCTCCAATTGATTCTCAAATTAACTGTCAATCACCTATATTCATATTTTAATATGTGTTGATAATTAATGTGTGCTATTCAACACATGAGTCTTTTCTACAAACTTTGAGAATCATATTTATTTGACAATTATGACAAATTTATTGAATGCTAGAGCAGACATTGAAATATGCGATTAAGCTAGTTTACTGTATAAAATGTTTATTAAAAAAGATATATATCAGCTCAATTTTTTTTTTTTTGTATTGTAGGGAAGGACCTACAGAGTATTCAGGGTCTCACTACTAGATTGGACTCATAGTGATCTGCCTGTTTACAGCCTCCCAAGAGCTGGGACTATAGGCACATGCCACCACACCCAGTCTCAGTTGCTGTCTCAGCACACCCCGTGGTGGGGAGTCAGGAGGAGTGTGACTGGCAGGCTGGGGGATCAAACCCCTGGCCCCTGTGCCTGCTTTCAGGCACCTTGATCCACTGTCAGTTCTAAAATTAATAGCTTATTATTCACTAAAATAGTATACTTTTGTTTCTTTTCATATATGATTATGTGATTAAAGCTATATTTCCGTATCAAGAATAAAATTTTGACAATGCATGACAATATATCATGATGTTGGCTATTTATTTGTGTGTTTATTCCACAGAAGGAACTAACTTTTATTATACTCTGCTTAGTTTTTAAAATCTGGTTTACAAACATTTGTTTTCTTTATTGGTGAAGATTTTATTTTAGTATACATGAAAGTCTTAGCTCTTATAATCATTTTTCCTAAAACACTCTTATTTTGCCTTATTTTACATGAAAAGTTTTCAAATTAAATTACTCAATTAATGCAACATACTAAATTTCTATCCAAAAGTGTAAAAGATTGAGATGATTATGCATTGAGGTCCTTTAAATTAATGAGATTTCATTCAATAGTACATGCCAATCTATTTCTTTCTCTTTGTTTTTCCAATATATGTGATTCATCTTCATGATTCAGAGATTAGTATTCGTGACTTAGATTTATTCAGGCAAAGTAATAAACCTGAGGTAGAATTTGACAATTGTCATGCTAATTAAATCAATTAAATTGGATAACTCAATATTATCTCCTCATTCATTTTAAGTAGTATCTGAATTGCACAATTCATTGTCAAGATTAGTCACTCCCCTGAGGGAAACTTGTTTCTGACCCCCTAACCTGAAATATCTGTATGCTATGTGGACTTATTTTATTTTTCTCCAGAAAACACTCTATTTTCTGAGACAATCATCAATAACAAACCTTGTCATCATGTGCTTGAGCATCGTAAGGCTGAGCTCCCAATGTTGTGAGGCCTGTGAGTGACAGGCAACACCTAACACCAGTTGTCTTGTCAGCTGTGCCCTACTGCCTCCCCTGTCAAGTGGCTCAATCAAAAAAAAAAAAAGTACGATGTGCCGTGTTTTCTCTGAGACTATCTTATGTCACGAATCGCCTGTAGTGATTTTCACAAAGCTGTTTCATAAGATTTACACTTTTCTTGTATTCATCTCTAAAAAAATGACATGAGTTTGATAAGACTCATATCAGCCGACATACTTATCTAACTTTTTTCTTTTTTAAAAAATTATTTATTTATTTATTTATTTATTTACTTTCTTGTTTCAGAACATTTGTTTGTTTATTCACTCATTTTTATGGCCGACTCAGCCTACCCCGAGGGCAGGGCTGGCGCAGCATGTGGTGCCGGGGATCGAACCGCTGTCCCTGAAGCTGCCCAAGCTTTCCCAAGCAGGCGCTTTAGACCACTGAGCCATCTCACCGGGCCCATAACTTTTTTCTTATTTATTCCCAAATCATCATATTATTTTACAAATGCCACTAATTTATTAAAGACCCTATTTATCATTGAGCCTAAATTCTTCCTTAGGTCATTTTTTTAGCACATCGGTCTAAAATTAAATTTAAAAATTATCCTGTTCCTGTTCATTCTAGCTCCTTACTCCATCATTTGGAAAGTCCATTAGCAGAGAAAAATATTAATGCCATCTTCTACTGATCTTATGTGACTCCCTACGAATTAGGGAAAAGGTGCTATGGTTGATGGACAGTGAACCCACAGCCTCCTGTGCTAATGGGGAAGGCTCTGAAAGTGACTGCATCACAGATGCAGAAGGCATGTTCCATGGTGCGAGGAACTGTCTGGGAAGCCGAGTCCTGGGCAGAGCTGCAGACGGCAGGGCAGGGAGCCCCCCTGCCCAGCTCCGCGCCTGTCTCTGGTCCTGGCCCCAGGGGCTTGAGCAGCTTCCCTTCCCTCTGTGCATCTGCCTTGCCCTGCCGTCTTGGAGTCAGTCAACTAAACATGGCAGTATGAGCCAGCACAAGCCCTTGCCCTTCTAAATTGTCAGTTTTGGTTGTTTGAGGAATTAGGAAGTGACTGTCACAAGGGGCATATATTAACTTCTATTCTACTGATAGCAACAGTTACGGTAAAAGTTAAGAGACAATTGTGCATCCAAACAGAACTCATTTTCTTGAATTACACTCTCTTTGAGTAAAGCAACCATCTGTAATAGTCAAGTCAAATTTCTTTAACATTTTTACATAAGTAGATACAGAAGAGTGATTATCAAATTTCTTTCTGGTTACAAAACTCCTTAAAATAGTTTGAAAAGGACTTTTCCATCTCTTTATCTAGAAGGCTGGGTTTAGCACATATAATAATCACTGATTTGAGGAGAGCGCTCTTTTTGATCCAGTTCCAGTGCAACCTATGGTGAGAATAAAGACACTGAGGCATATTTATAATTATGGGAGCCAAGGGGCTTGTGGTAGTTGATACATTGTGTCAACTTAAGGAAGCTGGCTCCATGAGCTCTGCCAATTCCAGGCTGTGGGGGCCCCATCCTGCAGGATGCAGAGGGCCTGCCCTGGGATGTGATTGGTCCCAACCTGGGGTGTGATTGGTTCCACCCTGGAGCTAAATAGGCTACTCCAGAGTGACTCAGCACAAAAAAAAAAAAAATAAAGAGAGTTGAGAAAGACTTTGTGGTGGCCTTCCCCTGCCTTGAAGCATTCTTGGTCTTTGGAGGAACTTGAACTTCACAGCCACACCACTTTGGTTCAGAATTTGAATGAGAGAGGCTTGATAGATGCCACAGCTGTTGCTCCTCCTCTGTGCTTCATTGTTTTCTGCCTGTGAGAACTGCTGTTACTTGCCTTGGAGCCAGCAGAGTATGAACTGAAACCTCCACAAACTGTCAGCTAAATAAACCTTTCCTTCCTTCATTTTGAGTGTCAGGTATTTGTCCCAGAAAGAAGCGAAAAGTAACAAAGCAGGGTTCTAAGTCCAGCCATGGTGATGGCTTTCTGGACCAAAGGCCTTGACCCAGGACCAAAACTAGGTTTAATTGAGTCATGTAGGAGGAGTGGCTTGAGGATGAACGACTGAGAACTGCAGGAAGTAGGTGAGTACTGTGAGCTGGGCTAAGTAGAAGACCTGCATTTACCTCTTCAGTGTGCAGAGAAGGATATGCAGAAAAAGCTATTTGTGTTATACTATTGAGGTAGTATCTAATGTTTTGGGGTCCAATGCTTCAGTTCCCTGATTTTTGAAGGTGAGGAAGTCATAGCCTCTATCTGGAGGCCCGATTCCAGCTGGCAGTGTGGAGTCTTGTCTCCACCAAGTTCATATCAAGAACAACAAGTTTGGGTTTTCAGGGAAAAACACCTGCCATCTTCAAAGACTGCCACCAGCACCTCAGCTAGATCAATACACATCGCTTAAAGCCTATTGAAGGGATAAGGAAAAATCCTAGCCAGTTCTATAGCTATCAATACATGGAAATATGGTCAGGCACAACCAAAATGGAGACAACTGTTTTTCTTTCAAGAAGAGTGGCCCAGTTGGTGCTTTACAATTTTTCCAGTATTTTCCCTAAGGTCTTGCATAAATATAATTTCCTATCCCTTAAAATTAAGCGAGTTCACATGACCTTTTCTAATCAGCAAATATGAACAGCTGTGATAAGCTCAGTTATATTTGAGAATACTCTGTTTCCTTTTACATGAGGAGTATAGTACCCCTACCTATGATGACTATGTAAATCATGCAGAAAACAAAAATAATCTCTTTTGTTTTCTCCAAGTAACTGTAATTTGGGCTTTACATATTGAATTTGCAAAGTATCTTTTTTATTTTAATGCATATGGTACAGGGTTTTATTATGCAGCTCAGATTCATAGTGATCTTTCTGTTTTTAGCCTCCCCAGCACTGTGATTACAGGCCTGCACCACCACACCCAGTCTCAGTCATAGGCTCAGTGTACCCTTGGGTGGGGCCTGTGCAACCTGTTGTGCTGGGTTCAAACCATGATTCCTGAACTTGTCAAAGTAGGCACTTAGTGTGCTGAGCTACCTTGTCAGCTCTTTGTAAAATATCTTTGCATATATGGATATCATGCTACATGTAGTTTTAGACTACTACCTAAAAAAAAAAAAAATCTCCCAGTTATTTTTATCATAGTTGATCACATATTAAATATAATTAAACATTACTAGTTTGTACTGCAATTTCAGCACTTATTATTTTTTTTACCCTTCTAAAAGATTATAGTTGGATTTATTTTTATGGTACTGGATATCAAACTCAGTATATTTCTGATGAACTACATCTCCAGCCATTTTAATATATTTTTTAGAATTCTGAGCCAGAGCATCACTAAGTTGCTATTTTGCACAGGCTAAGCTCAAAATAGGAATGCTCCTGCCTCAGACATCTGCTGTGCTGAGAGTATTGACCCCGCTCCTAGCTCATATCACATATTTGGTCATAGACAATTTAATAAGATCACGTTTCATCAGATTGTACCAAAAAGATGTTGGAGAAATCTATATTGATGCTTCAAGTTAGATTTTTGTGTTCATTCAACTCTGGAAAAGTAACTCCAGCTCTTCAATTCTGATTTAGTTGTCCACAAGGATACAGTGGTGTCCTTTTGTATTAATGGTTCAGTTAATAAAAGTAGGACTGATAAATCATAGTCCTTTCTTACTGAGCACATTCATTGATGCTGCAATGCCTTGAAGCCCTCTGTGTGAGATAAACTGTCATAAACTAACTCATACATCAAAAACTTTCTTCAAGTTCAGATACAGATACCATTCTCAGATTTGTGCTAACATACCTTTGGTTAAGAGTTAATAGTCCAGGAGAATTGGATACTGTGCTACTTTATTTGATAGACAGAACCAGTGATACACTGGGCTCCATGGAATAAATATTTTCTTTTGGGTAATTCTCATATAACTCCTATGAATGACATCTTAGTGGCTGAAGAATAAAAATCTAATTCCCTAAATGTTTGCAGTATTTCCAGCAGAAAAGTTGCCCTTCTATCATTGGAAAACACTAGGACTAGATTTACTGTTGATTTTTCTGGGAAAAGTAATGCATTTTGAAGGACTGAAAAAGTAACAAAAGTAGTCAGACCTTAAATAGTTGCCTTGGTATATCCATGTGGCTTCTCAAACAGGTTGAGATGAGGCAGATATAATTGCTTTTTGACTATATTTGCAGAGAATTTCCCTTGTGCTAGCATTTTTGATTTCAATGATTTGCTATGTAGCTCCTGATAAAAGTTCATCTGGGAGAAAGCATATCTTTGGTAAGCAGTTTGTATATTTTGTGCCATCTGCTCTAGACAGTTCTGCCTTTCTGTCACATTTAATCACCATAATAGTATACACCCAAACCATACAATACAGCTTTCCATGTAGAGGACTTACCTAAGTTCCTGAATCATAGTTATAATTTCATTAAGCATTGATGACCAGGAATTTCTCAATTTATTTTTTTTTGTATACCTCACTAGCACAAATTTATCAATAATCCTAAGAAGTTTTCTTATTTCTATGAGTAAACAAATATGTCAGTAATTACTATGAAGGACACTGAGTTAGTGTTCCTCAAATTTATCTCAGAGCTCTAATAAAAGGATGTTGAAAAGACATAAATGAAAGGTTGTTTTACTTAAAGTTACCGAGGAGTAATTCATTAAGAATTTATTCAACTTCATCACATGCTAGGCTGTAGAGGTAAGCATTACAGGTTCAGTAATTTTCTGGGAGAAGACACAGACCAGAACACTAAGGATAAAGACATATTGTAAAGACTGCCATGGGAAAATATAAGTGAAACTGAGATGATCACAGTGAATGTGAAATATGATATAGCACCTTCAGTGTCCTCCTTGCTATCTGAACTAAGAGGTAATGGAAATGACTGTGATTTCTGGCTACTTGGGACACCAGGTAGGACTGTCTTGAAGGTCTGGAGGTGGACTTGGACAGTTCACCATGGCTTGAGCATTGTGGACGACAAAATTGAGAAAGGAGTTATGGTGAAATCAACAGTGAATTTTTATGGAGCATTAAATATCTTGAATTTCCAGTTAAAAAGAAAAGTTATTTGAGTAAAGTAACATAGAACAATAATGAAAAATTTTAATAAGATAGTCATGATTTTTTCCTAAGGGCTTTTGTTTGTATATTTTACTTGATTTTTGTTGTGTTCCAATTTCGCTGATCCTATTCCAAAGAGCTCTATAAATCCATCCTACTTACTGTGTGAAAATTTCCGTGAAGTTTTCAGCTTATATTTGCCATCAGAATCATAAAAGCCTGAAATTAGAATGAGAACATTATTCCATTTTATAAAATTTATGTTTTAAAAGTTTATTAAAGCTCTTTTCTCCTATCCAGCATTTTATGACATTTTTATTTTCCAAAAAAAAATATAGAACAGAACAAATCATTTGAACTTGTACTGTTTTCTACTGGGGTCTTGAAGGAAAAGAGAAATTATTGTGCAGAGAATAAGCCTTTGTATTTGAAGGATGCTGTTGCCCAACTCACTTCTTGGGAATCCTAAATTGCTTATAATAATTCTATTGGACTTAGGCCTTTTTATTCTTGTCCAGTTTTTAATTCTGAGACAGTAAGTGAAATGAAATGATTATTGAACTGAACTGGTGTAGTACTTAGCAGCACACTTGAGTTTTGGGACTGACAAAAATATTAATGGTCAAAGTTTTAATTAAACTGTATTGATTCCATTGATCTCAATTTACACGAGACACAGAGAAGAAAGATCTGTGAGTATCTTGCACCATCTCCTAACCTTATTTCCTAGGTCTAAATCACTCAGCAGAAGTGCTGGGATATATTCCTGTTTATCTTTCAAAATATCACCTGTCAAAATATTTGTTAAATAATAAAATGCTGGAATCATATTCTCTGAAACTTTGAGGCAGAATTTCATGAATAAATAACTTTGAACGTATTTATCTTGTCTGCAGAAGAAGTAACAGAAGCTCTTTGTGCCAATCAATATGAAAATGTAATTTAATCCAAAGAGACAAAAATCAATTTTTGTTTTTTGAAGCTTGAAGATAGCTAAATATCACCTGTTCTGCTTAATTACTTTTTATATTTGTACAAATTTACCTTTAAACTTCATAACAATACAACCTTTTGTCTGAGCTTCCAGCTTCTGTTCTCTCTAATTGCATTTTGTTTAAAACTGGCTTGAGAGGGGAAGGTGAATGCTTTTTTCCTCAGAGAAAATTCATGTTTTTTAAAGACAGGCTCATCCAATTTTCAGACTGCAATGACTAGAATCACCTTCTGCTGCATTTTCAGCAGCTGTGAACAGCAAGCGAGGCTTTCTGTGAAAGCCATGAATTCACCTCAGCAATCCATGAATTTGAAGGAGGTTGACATAAATAATAAAAGTATGTGTACACTAATGTATGAATAAGCAAAAATGGAAGGCAAGTTTTTTAACTGAAGGATAAATATGAATTTTTAAATCTCAATAGAGAATTTATCTGAACCTATAACATATACATATATATTTCAAGATGTAAAAATAAGCACACACACACACACAACCATGCATATGTCTGAATCAGGTAAATTCTTAGAAGGAGACAATTTGAGTGGATGTATAAAAACATGCAGGCATGTCATATGATCTGATAGTCCTAAGATAAAATTTTTCTGAATTAAGAAGACTGAAGAATAAGGCACATCAATATTACCAAGTTTAGTTTGTGTAAAGCAAAGTATGTCTGTGATGAAGCCAAAGTTGTAACTTTCAGGAAAATCTCAGGTCCAGATCGACCTTGCTCAGTGTCACAGCCTGGTTGAGGTGGCCCTTAGCTAATGGTTGGTGGATGTTGTAGAAGGCAGTATGGATAACCGCTGGCTACTCTAACTGCTGATCAACCCAGGACAACTTGCACAGGTCATTTCAACTCCTGACTGAGAAAGTGGGCCTGAGGCTGTTGTGTTGTGGTGCCTACCCTGTTGAGTTTTCTTCCTTTCTCTTTTTCTTTATCTTAATAGTTGCTGATTTCTAAGGTCTTTACTAATAACTGGTCTGACACTGAACTGTGCCTTGGATTTGGCTCTCTGAATATGGCCCTGTGTAGAAACCTCTAGGACTCTCCATGACCAAGCTGCTAGAACTCAACAGTTCCTAGAAGAATATTGTGTTCTTCATGGTTTCTTCATTTTGCACTGTCAGCCAAACATTTTACATTCTGCTGCAGTCGGGAGAAGACAAAAGATTTAATACAGAGCCCATAATTTATAGAAGTATTTCATATCAACTGATGAATCAAATGAAGAGAGAAGAAGAAATATTCATATACTAGAGACCCAGAAAACTCATCTAAGGGCATGTGTCCCAAAGCAATGTCCTGTAAGAGCCCAACTGAAGATTTGAAGCCCACAGCGATGTCCTTCATGAGTCCAGTTGGAGGCCTATAGCCCACGACAATGTGTCATGCATGGCTATACAAAAGATCTGCTCTAGGAATGCTCAAAGGTCAGAGCTAAAGCTAGAAAGTCAGTGCCAATGGGAGGAAGGATCTATGCTAGCAGGGGAGGGATCTGCGCTGGGCCCAGAAAGCAGTGTTCTAGGCAAGGACAAGATTACTCCCAAAAAGAACCATGGCTATCCTCAGGGACATCTAGGTCTAAAGCACCTCTGATGATAACGATTGAGTTCCTATCAGGAGATCCACGTGACAAGCTTCTCCCGAAGAGTCAACTGCAAATCATTGCCCCCCCCGCAGTTCTTTTATGTGTTGGCAACAATCCTCAGGTGGGCTTCACCCAGCACCATGCTGATTCAGTTCAGAGGGGTTTTCCAAAGTGACAATTCATTGATCACATAAACCACAGGTTATAGCTCTGCCTTTAGGAATTTTTCCTCCTCAATTTTCCAAAAAAGTTGTGGGAGACCCTATTCTCTGAATTACATCTATCTCTGCTGGAAGAATGTCAAAAAGCTAACTAATGTTCTAGATTTTGCGCAAAAGGTACTACTGTTAATAAAAAAAATCCCTTATTCCAAGTTTTATAATTGTCTTACATTTTGTTACCAAAATAAGGCCTCTACTGACTTGAACATCATATCCCACATTTTATAATTTATAATAGTTTAATGAGGTTGAATCCACAAAAATCTAGATTTTACAAAAGACAGATTCAAATTCTCCTAGTGCACAAGCAGGAAAAACAGGGAAATCTTGGGAAAATGCCTTAATCTCTCTTAGTTTCAATGTCTCTTCCTTAGAAGTCAATTATAGATTATTATGTATATGTAAAACATTTATGTATTAAACCAATGAATTCCCTGTACACCTTTGATTTTTATGTCATTATTGTCACCAAAAATGTGTAGGTAGATTAGTTTTCTTTCATCTAGTTCTGTAAACTGAAGACTAGTTTTCATTTTAAGGTACTATAGTTTAATAAACATAGTTCAAAAGCAGTTCAGTGTATCAGAGGTTCCTAATGTTTACTACACAAATAAATATTACAAATAATCTTATATATGTAAGCCACACAAAAATAACACAATTTTAATAAATAATTAAAATTCACATATATAAATAATTATATATTTTGTCTTTATAAGAAATATGTATTCAATAAATTGAATGAAGAACATTACATTTCACTGAAAGATGAAAACAATTTCATTTAAATATACTATAGATATTTAAAAATTTTCTTACATTGTAAATCTCATGAATATAGTACATCATTCCTCAAATTTTAATATAGCTCTAAGTGCAACAACTTGAAATTATGATATTTCTCATTTGTTAGTTTCTTATTAACATTTTTCTAAAGCACTGTATACTTTCCAAAATTTCTGTTGTATTGTACGAACTTATTGGGCAATCTTCATGAATTTATCTCACAAATTCCATGGAAAAGCTCATGAGAGCTTATGCCTGATTAAGCCTCCATAAACAGCCTGAGTGCATTTCTGGTTGAGGTTAGGAGGGGACCTCTTTACCTTCAGATATCCAGAGGTCAGGGCAATAGGCTTCGTGTGTGTGCTGACAGGAAATCTCAGGACACAGAGGAGATAGGAGATAAAAATAGAAGCAGTTGAGGCCAGCAGCTGTGTACTCAGAGTCCCAGTTTATTTTCCGGGTTCGTATTATATCTTTTGTGAAATCCCAGTTAAACAGAGGGAAATTATCAACAGGGATTAATACTGAAGGTCTCTACTGGCATAAGGAAGAACTGATAGCACTTGTGATATTTTCAGTATTATTCATTATGTGTCAGTGTCATGCAGTTGTACAAAATACTAAAATAAAACATGTGTTATGGTATATTCTTGAAAAATAAAAAATTTGTAGACATTGTGAATATTAACTTGAATTAACGTGAAAAAGTACAAGATGAAGCCGGGCGTGGTGGCACACACCTGTAATCCCAGCACTCGGGAGGCTGAGGCAGGAGAATTGGTGAGAGTTCGAGACCAGCCTGGGCTACAAAAGTGAGCTCAAGGCCAGCCTGAACTGCACAGCGAGAACCTGTCTCAAAAAGACAAAAAAAAAAAAAAAAAAGTACAAGATGAGAAAATTATGAGACTTTTTCACTGGTAACTTTTTCAAATATCTATCAAGTACAGTAGGTATAGTAAGATAAAGGCGACAATGAATATTCTCTGAGTACTTGGGGAAAACAATGATAGTAGTAGTTAATTGTCAGAGAGCGAAAATAACTAAGAAAAATGCAGTAAATCATATTTTTACTTTTAAAAATAAGTGATTATGCAGGTATGAATTGGAGCATTATGAATTTAAAAGGCAGTACAATTTTAAAATTATTTTACAGATCATCTAAGATGTACATAATAATCGTTCTGGTATATTATGTTTAGCTTTCCAGATTCTTTTTTATTTAAATTTATTCTTTTTATCAGAAGACATGTTTCTTTCCTCTCCCTCTAGTAAATGAAAATAATGATTACTTTTCATGTGTATACCTAAATATTGTATAACCTATCTTTGCCTCATAAACATTTAAAAAGTTATATAATTAGAAAGAAATCATCTTTATGTATCACATAAAGTAACTGCGAAAACCTTTGAAGTGCATAGGCTTCACATTTAAGAAAACCTTTCAGATTAATACGGTAAATGACTTGGAGATTATTACATTAACGGAATTAGAAGTGAGATTCTGGGTTTTTATGGACTTGGTGATGAAATTATAACAGTATGTTGCTGTGGTGATTTTTGGATACCCCAGATTTTTCTCTCTCTGAATGACTCCATTCAAAATGAGCCCAACAAGCAGTTTCTGACCAAGACCCAAAGGCCCAAGACCCAAAGGCCTGCAATGAAGCAGCAGGCACATGGTAGCTCACCCTTTGTCACCTTCCCTCTGAGTTGCTGCCCTCGCGTGGAGCAGCAGGCAGCCTATGAATGCTCCACGTGACACATCTCCTGAGCCCCGCTCCAGTAGACCAGCGAAGGAACCATTCTGCAGGAGGTCCACACGGAAGGTGTCACCGGAGCAGAAAGGGACACCGGTTCCTACTAATCCTGGTTCTCAGTGTTCTTCTGTCTTTTGCTCCTGGGTGTCTGCCAGATTCAAGCTGTGGCATCAGGTTTGAACACCACCTTCTGGCAGCAAGCATCTGAGTTATTCCTTTAGCACAAAAGTCCACATCCTTTAGTAAAATATATGTATTCCAGTAATTCAGATCCTGAGTCCTGGTTCATTTGATGTTAATGTAATTCTCTAAATAGTTTCATACTTTTAAGATTCAGTGATAATTTTTATTAACCGTGAATAAATCCACATTAAATTATTTGATGAATTAAATTCTAATTTCATATATGGCAATATAGTTACTTGGTAATGCAATAGAATTTATGTAGGCATGAATGACAAACATCGCTATGTAATTACATATAGTACATAAAGCTGCTTGGAAATAGATTTATTTTCAGGTTATCTGTTTCCAGTTACCTTGTTTCTTTTTTCACAGTGTGCACTTCAAATAATCCAATTTTAGTATTAATTGGTAAAATGTTTGAAATTTTGTAGAAATATGCTTAAAAAGTATACTTTCTTGATTATAAAAGGTCGTGAAAAATTTGAACCACAAATACATTTTCTTCATTGATATTTTATTTGAGCACATAGAGAGATAAGTCAAAGCACATTATGGATTCGTTTTTACCCCTTCTCTTTTGGTTTTCTTTGTCAGTACTAGGGGTGAAATTTAGGGCCTTAGCGAATAGTAGGCATGTGCCACACCACGGATGTACATTCTTGGCCTATAAATTTGTTTTAGAGATACCATCAGCCAGATTAGACCAAAAGGTACAATTACTTAACTAATTTCAACACAACTTATTTTAATGACTAATCAAAAATTAAATTTACAAGGCTAGCAACATAGCTTAGCAGACTAAATGCTTGCTTAAGCAAGCACAGGGGTGGGGGCTTGATCCTGGCGACCACGTGATGTATAGATCCAACCCTCTGGTGTGCTGAGCTGGCCACTGAGTCTGGGCAGGGTAGTGCAATCCTGCTATCCTGTACTAGGGAGGCTGAAAATGGGAGGATTAGTAGGAGTCTGAGATGATTAGTGACACCCTGTACTGAGACATTTTTAAAACAAGAAAGAAAAAAATAAATTTACAATAATTTTAAGCTGTAGTTGAGGTACATGGGAGGAAAAAAACTAAAAGAATTAGAATGTAGGTCTCTCCTACCCACTTTAGGAAGAGAGCTCACTTATAATCAGTAAGAATCTACACTTGTGGACTTAGAAATTCACAACCTACTAGAAAAATTTTACAGAAGAAAATAGTTGTAAAGTAAGTCCTTTGCAGTAAAACAGTCATTTATCTTTTTATTGGATGAAATTTTCAGATTTTCAGTAATAGTTAGAAAATTCAGGAGGAAAATGTGCCTGTGATCTAGTGTGATAACTCCTGAGAGAAGCTAAATAACTTTGATAACACTCAAGATTAGCATTAGAACCCTCACTAGCAATGGAAGTCCATGGTGAAAGCAGGTGAGTATCTGGGAGGAAGCTCAGTGCCATCAAATTTGCTAGGTGTAAAATTTAAGTGGCTCACTTTGGTGTGGACCGTTAACACTAGTTTCTACTTTCTGTGTTAATGTCCAATTGTGCCCATTTTTCCCTTCCTTTCTGACATATTTTCATAGCCATTATTTTCTATGAAAAAAGGAAAATTTTCTTAATCTTTTTATTCACTCAGCATTTCACCTCTCTTATCTCCCTAGCTAAGAGCAAATGTACAAAGAGAAGCAGACATGGTTCTCATGTGGATTTCATCATGATCCAAGTCCTCAAAAGAGACATGTGGAAAACCATGCTTTTGGCCATAAACATTTGGTCCTCAATAATTATTTACCTTGTAAAACATTTTTTAGAGACTGAATACATCATGCTAAAGACCTATGATATTGTCATTTTGGACATTTCAGGTATAAAGCCCACACCACACATTGAAATTTGGTGAGAAGAATTAACACAGGACAGAATTGTGAAATACAATGAAGGAGAAAAAAGAAAGATGTGGTTATAGAGAAGATGCTGCCATAAATATAAGCTAATATTTAACCATCATACTTGATGAAAAGAACCTGCTAATGATTTCAATATCACACAAAGCATTCAGTCTCAGGTTCAGCATCCGTTTTGGCCAGAGCAATATTTTTATTGGTTTATGTTTATTATCTATAATGTTTACATTCATTTTGGGGAATGAATTATATTTATTGGTATATGTTTATTATAATATTTATACTTACTTTGGGGAAATGAATTGCATTCATTTTAAATAATTTTAACCTTCTTTATATACATATATGAGCATGTGCCACATATAATCAGTAAGAATATAGCTTGATCATTTTGGCTTCTTTAGTATCTCACAATGCTTGTACACACTGATAATATCTACCTGAATATCAAGCAGTCTTCTTAATCACTAGATCACAACTTTGTCATAATAGTCAAATTAAAATACGTGTGGCATTTAGAACAAAGTGTACTATTAACTACTTTCTAAACTTTTTTGTGCTCTTCAGTGTACTTCCTTTCTACTCTGTAGTAGGACCAGTGAGTAATAAAATTACTCTGTGGAACTATATATAATTTGAAAAATTACTGAATAATCCATGGATATTATTGAATAAAAATGTTAGCCTTAGTAGGCTTTAGAGTAAATATGTGAGAGATGAGATGTATATTTCTACATAGATTAGATACCCTTCAGTGGACCCTTAGATATCCCTCCATGGCCCAAAGACTAAGTGTGGTAAATACAATCCACCACTAAGAATATCTTATCTGAAGATTCATATGACAGTCAGTTTGCATTTAGTAGAGTGCTATTCATTTTTCTATGTTTCTAAGTATTTTAAGTATTTTCTTAAAATCATTCAAGAGAACAGATGTATACCTTCACATGATACCCATAACTGTCTCAAAAGACGGGACATAATTGTCTTTCACTTCCTTATTCTCAGTTTAGCATTTAATACTTCATCCATTTAATTAACTACTTGAAGGTGGCATTTCTTGTTAAAAACTTACAGATATGCTTAGCCAAGTGTGACAAATGAATTCTATAATTTGAAAACCTACCAGCTGTCAGATGGTAAGCAATGTTTTATCGACTGTTAAAGGGTCATGTATTGCACATGCTGCTACATATATTTCATTTTCAAGTTAAGATCGGATGTGTTTAATTTCACATTGTTTTGAAATTATCAGCCTATAATAAAATACTTTTGCTCACTATGTTTATTGCTAAATTGTTAAACATAAGTACATAACTTGGATATTCTAATGAAGCTAACTTTATCAGAAAGAAAAATAAAATAAACTTAAAAAGTCACTTTCAATCATGGACATGATGTTGGCCTTTTTCTCTAGACTGCATCCAAATAGCAGTGGCTTATATTCACTGAAACTTGTTCTGTTTTTAATATATGTGCCTCTACGGTATATATAACTATTTTTGTCCCCTTTAGGACACATTGTTGTTTGCCATGACAAATGTTTTTTACTATGATAAATTTGTGACAGTCATCATGACTAAATTGTCTTTTTCTGGTTCATTTTTTGTGTTTTAATGGTTTGTTACAAATACAAAACATAATAACGTCTTCGTATTTTAAGAAGTTATATTTCCTTTCCCCTTAACTCTTAGTGAAAAATGCCTGCCGCGCTCACAGTAAGGAGGTTCTGAGCATTTGTGTCATTTCAACATGTAAGAATTTTTCTATGACTCTGACTGAGAATGTATGAGATTGGCTCTGAATTTTATTTTTGCATTTAGTTTATTCTAGAAGAGGAAGCTAAGTTGCTTGTTGATTACATTATGGAAATTTACATCCTCCAAATGTGTATTTGTCAAAATTAATACCAGTAGATATTGCATAGATAGTAAAACTTTGAATTTTAACTTGCTCTGAAAGACAAAATATTTATGACACACTGATAAACAAGCAGCGTCTTACACTATGAAGAGTAGCTGATGCTGAGAGTCACATTCACAACTGAGCCACTGCTTCTGTATCCTCCCTCTCTCTCTGTCTCACTGTGGAATTGTGAATGATCATCCTTAGGTCAGCAAGAAGCTATGGAGGGTGAGGAGAGGAAGGTGGAGGGGCCCGTATTTCAGTGAGTTTAAGGGAATGGAAAGGTGTAGGAAGCAGCACAAAATTTTGTAGTATATCACTACTGGAAGCTGGGCGTGGTGGCTCACACCTGTAATCCCAGCACTCGGGAGGCTGAGGCAGGAGGATCGGTGCGAGTTTGAGACCAGCCTCGGCTACAAAAGTGAGCTGAAGGCCAGCCTCAACTGCATAGTGAGACCCTGTCTCAAAAAGACAAAAAAAAAAAAAAAAAAATCACTACTGGAGTAAGAGCACAGATGTAGAGTGACAGGCCTGTTTAATAATAATGCAAGGTCACACTTCCACGAAATCCTCACAGATAGAAACAAGTGTCTGTGGGCAGATTTCTCATTAAAGCTGCACAAGCAATGAAAATTCCAGTGAGCCGAGATCACAGTGATTCCATCAGACAGAGACAACTGTGCTACGCACTTTTCCAAGAAGCTGGTCTTGCGGGTTTGCAAAGATAAATGAAGGAGAATTTATCTATTTTTCTTCCTATTGCATATTTTATTTATTATTTTGTATTATATTATTGTATTGTAATTACATTGAAGGAATACTTTGGGATTGTAGAACAAATCATTTGCGTTTCTGTTATTCAGCAAAATTTGCTTTGATATCCAAGTGCTTTGGATTAGTCACACTTCCAGAATGTATTATACTCACAGACCAAGGTTTTAATCATTTTTTTGTTTGTCTGTTTTATTTTTGGCTGGCTCAGCCCACCCTCTAGGTGGGGCTGACTCCTTATATCATGCCAAGGATAGAACCTGGGTTCCCTGTACCTGCTTAAGCTTGTCTAAGCAGGCGCTTTAGACTGCTGAGCTATCTCGCTGGCCCCCAAGGTTTGAATTTTGTGACATTCTCTGGTCATTCCCAGCGCAGTCATTACATAAGTGATAACACAATGACCTGTACAGTCAGTTTTGGGGCTTGGCTAATAGTAGTGCTGGACATTTTTCACAGGTATCTGGAATGTAAATATATCTCTGAATTTCTTTTTGGTACAGGAACTAAAATAAGAAATAGTGTATGCCTATTGTTTATTGATTTAATATAGCTCCTTACATGTAGAGTGAGAATTGTCTTCTTACATTAATTTTTCATATCTTTTGGTTTACTTTAGTATAGTTCTAAAAATGTTTGTGATATTTCAGTCTTATATTTTTGTTTTGTAATTTTTTATCTTGTTACTTTTTCTATTATTCATAAAGCCTTAAATTTTTCTTGATATAGCATTTTCCTTCCATATTTCTTGTTATATTCGTACTTTCAACTTTTTAGTAACTTTATTTTTGAGTGTCACTCTTTAAATAACATACATTTACTTATGTAACTCTATAATCTATCACTATTTATTTTGAAAATTGTCTTACTTAAATCTATCCTTTAATTACAAATTTTCATTTGGTACAACTCTCCTATTCTGTGTAAATACTCAAGTTATTGATGTCAATATATGTGAATACAGGATATAGAAATCTTTATTCTTTTCAAAGTAACCTAATTTTCCTGCTTAGTTGCTTGTATTCTGAGGATCATCCTTTGTTAGTTTTTATTCTTTTTTTTTCTTAATTTTATTACTTTTAATAAAAAATAACAATGAGACAGTTTCAGAACAGGTTAGTAGGGCAGCCACAATAATTAATACAATGCATATTGTTGTCTTTATAGTAGCTGTTCATAGTACAAAATGCAGACATGATAACTTTTCTAAACACTATTGGTACAAATATTTCTTCTCATTGAGCTAAGAGAAAGTAATCGTATACATAGTTCAATATTCCGTAATGCTAGTGGGTTATCAGCAGAACTGACAGTGTCAAACACTGTTGACTTGAGCCTTTTACATCGCAGCATATTAATCTGGCTTCACTTTTTATACTTTGTAGTTGAACTTTTCTGCTGGATGATTAAGGTCAAGTTAAAGAAAGACCCATGTAACAAAAAAATGTAACTTGTGTATCTGACTTCCCCATCCAAACCCTGGGACCAGAACTCTTGGCTAGCATGTCTGCACCACCAGAACTACTTTCCCACCCAGATCCCGGGACTCGTGCGCATGTAGGTAAGAACCTTTGGCCTGTGTGACCATGGGACCAGAACTTCCCCACCCAGACCCCTGACCTGGCATCTGCTGTGGAACCCTGCAGCAAAATTCCATGCAGAGAGGCTGGGGTCAGACCCTCCCAGAGAATCCAGGAGCTGAACATCTTGCCAGAGGAGCACAGTGGGTTCACTTCCAAAGGCTGCAGCAGAAGAAGCTGAGCACAACAGCCAGACCCAGCCAGTAACATCTGGACAAGATCAAACTTGGTAGATGTGGATCCAAATTTCAGTAGGTGCTGATGGAACAACTTCACTGAAGCTCTAAACCAAAAGTCACAGGACAATGCTTTTATCCTTACCTTTTCCAGTTATTTTTATGTATTCTGTACAGCAGGGCACAATCAGTTCTTCCACACAGACTTTCACTGGTGGCCCTTGCCAGCGCTTGCCTTCTTCCTTGTTTCCACTCAGCACATTTAGAGCTGCCTTCACTCCCTATCAGCCTGTAGAGGTCAGGAGAGCTCTGCATTCAGATGGCATGCATCAGAGAAAATGATTTTCTTCTACTGTTCATTATGGGGTGTTACAACTCCTGCTACCCTAACTAATAAAAATGCTGCACTTACATATTTTACCTTTTGTCATTTATTATTATTTAATTAACCTGTAACAGTGGAAGTAAGAAAGTAGGACAATGAAATTAACGTTTTTATAGCTTAAAGCTCATCTCAACAATTAAGATCCTAAAAATTACTTCTTTCCATTTCTGAAATTAGCCTCTTTTGGCCAGATGAGTACTGCCAATGTCCTTCTATATCACAGAATGGGTAATATTCATCTCAGTTCTTTTATTTTGAAAATAGCAGTTCTAATAACTCCATATATAGTAGCAGTCCTTTAAAAAATCTTATGCTCATACTAGATGGATAAAACACAGACCTGTAATTCCAGTAGTTGGGAGGCGGAGGCAGGAGGATTGTTACGAGTTTGAAGCCAGACTGGGTGACATTGTGAGCTGAAGAATATCCTAGATTATGTATGGCACTCTGTTCCAAAAATATAAAACAAAAATGGAATCCTCTCATCTATGGCATAAATTTTTGTATTTATTTCTATAATTTACATATGCCTACATAGAAATGAACATAACTTTCATAGTCAAACTGATGTAGATGCCAACTTCCCTGTCAATAAGAATGGTTTGTCCAAGTAACAGAAACTAGAGGGAAGGGATAAAATCTAATTTCCAGTAAAATCAAGAATATTTATGATAAACACACTCTGACCATTAGCATTTACAAAGAAAAAACCAAATGTCCATTTAAAGACTCATTTTAATTTTGCCATGAGTTTTCAACTCTATCTACTAATGTAACCTGACATAAATAAAACAATAACACAGTACACAGATATGTTTATTTTCAAAATACACTCAGTGAACATGTATATGCTGTCGGATCACGCTAGCACTTAGTTGGGAGACTGAAAAAGTAACAAGGACATTTATAGTGAAACCCACATAACCATATTCCAAAAATACCTTCAGTGAAATATATGTCAGGTAATAAATATTCTTCTTCTTGTTTATTTTTTTGGAGCTGAGAATTAAACTTATGACCTCATGCTGGCCAGAGAGGGGCTATGCTGCTGAGTTGTATCCCAGGCCTCACATAACAAACGTTCTGTAGATCCATGTTAGTATTTCTATGGTTTTAAAAACAATCAGTAAATATGTTCCTTTGAACAACATAATCTCAATAATATTTTTATTTTATTTATTTATTATTAATTAATTAATTGATTAATTAAGTGCAGCATCTCACTATGCAGCTCTGACTCATAGTGACCCTTCTGTGTCATGGGCCCCAAAGGGCTGGGATTACAGGTGTGTATCACCACGCCCAGACTCCATTGTAGGCTCAACATACCCTAGAACCAGGCTGGTGCATCTGGTGGGGCCAGGAATCCAAACCCTGGCCCCTGGATTTCCCTAGGCAAGTGTTTAGTCCACTGAGCTATATAGCGCTGGCCCTCAATAATATATTTTTAAAGATTTATATGTTCATTTATTTGAAACAGGGTTTTGCTATGCAAGTTGGACTCACAGTGATCTTTCAATCTCAGATTCCCCAGCACTGGGATTAGAGGTGTGTGGTTCCATGCCAGGGTTCAGTGGCCAGCACAGCATGTGGCTGGCACAGCATGCAGACCCAGGGATCAAACTCCAGTCCTTTCACTTGCCAGGCAGGTGCTTAGACTGTAGAGCTGTCTCCCTGGCCCAAACTCAATAAATTTTAAGCAAAATATTTCAGATTAGAATGTTTCCTATTAGTTGACTCCCTGAAAGATACTTAAATTATTTCTTGACTATAATATTTGTAAACAAATCTGTTATAAGGCAATTTCGTTGATCTACTGCTGAGTATTTATATGCAACAGGAGAAATATAATAATGTCTTTATTTTCCTCAAATGTAGAAGTTAAACTGATTTTAAGGCACACAAAAACGGTACAAAATTTCTCCCATGTTTGAAATAAAATCTGTCTTTGTGTGGTAAGGAAACTACTTTCATTTGCATGTTAATTGAAAATAAAAAAAGCAGAAATGTTAGCAAGATGATAAAAGAAACCTACAGATCTCACCTACCCTAGAGTGGCATGTGTTCACTGCTGTTAGATAGGCACAAAACTAGACCACCAATTAATTACTCACATAGACTGCCAAATTGCAGTGATCTCCCTGAAAAATTGAGAAATATACTAATCAATGAAAGTGCAATGAATCTTCTAAGTTCTACCATCCTCTCTACACAGTTTTAAGTTTTGTCTGTTCAGGAATGAAGTTTTTGTATATATCTAAGGAAGAAAAAAAAGCATTTATTCAGTTAAATACATTCACTGAATTTTTCCATCTCTGGATTATGTCTTGTTCCGATTTTAAGATGACAGGGTTATTGTCCCCAAAGAATGGACAGCATGTTGGAAAACAAGATCAGATAACTGCTGGTTCCTTTGTTTTTAGTGTAATTGAGAGAATAATAATTATAAAGCAGAATATCAATGATGGTCAGAAAATATCATTTCCAGGCTAAGTCAAAGATATTTGATACTAAGAAAGCCAGTGATGATAAGCTCAAGTACCTACGTTATAGAGTAATAGTATCACAAAGCTTTTCTGCTGGAGGGTTAAGAATGTAAGTTAACAGACCAAAAATTGGAGAAAAAGACGGGCTATAAGGATAGCCAATATTTTAGCCCTAGCCCTTCAAGGTCAATAAAGACCCAGGATATAAGAGAACCTGTGCTGTAATATCCTATAACTCAGAGGTGTCCCAAATTTCCTGGTCAAGGAGATTATGGGACCTCAGAGGAAAGGGATGAATGAACTATAGTGCGTCTAAGGAGAGTCACCCAGAGAAAAACATTCTCTGTCTTTCACAGAAAGCAAAATGGCCAAGCAATGGCCGTGACTCGTCCCGAAGGCTAACACTAACAATAGCTCTACAAAGTACTGTCTATGGTCCCAAACTTAATCCTGAGGGGATTTGACCCTGGAAGATACAAAAAAAAATGTTTTGTTTTACTGGTCTTGCTTCGACTTGCCCTTGACCACCCAGCAAGAAAAAAAAAAAAATGCTTAATTACAATGCATGAAACGCAGAGCTAGATTGGTGAGATGAGCTTTAGGAGGCTTAGATTCAATAGCCTCCAACATCACAAGCTTCACTGGTGGAAGGCTCTGCTTCAGGCTCTCTGACTGGCCCTTAGCTGTTATTATTTTAACCTAAATAGTAGTAAGTTACTATGTTTATAATTTCATACAATGTATTAACACTGAATAAATAAGCCTCTGGGTAGATTTGAGAGACTTTAAAGTTAATTTAGACGATTAACATAAACCAGGTCTCCAAGAAAGTTCCAAGACTTAGCAATGCTATAGAAAACTCAAGCAAAAGCAGTGAGCTACCATTTCATTCTCTTTTTTTGTTTTTTTTAAATTTTATTTATTTATTTATTTTCTTGTTTCAGAACCTTTGTTTGTTTATTCACTCATTTTTATGGCTGGCTCAGCCCGCCCCGAAGGCAGGGCTGGCACAGCATGTGGTGCCAGGGATCGAACCGCGGTCCCTGAAGCCACCCAAGCTTCCCCAAGCAGGGGCTTTAGACTACTGAGCCATCCCGCCGGGCCCCAACCATTTCATTCTCTATCCGTAGTTGTCTTCCACTTGGCAAACTGCATAGGCAACGAACGTGGTTCTGTTGTGCTTGTCACAGTTGCCACCTGGAAAGTCCCAGATAAGGCATGGTCCCCACCTGCACTCTATCCCCGGTCCTCCTCAACAGGGTTCAACCCATAGCACCTACCTGCTCTACGCTCACTTGTAAATGTGCCCCTAAACCTCCTCATGTGCAAAGTTTGTCTTCAGCACTGAAATGCTTCCGGCCATCCTCGCCTCTGCGCTCTGCTTCCCGCTCCTTCCTCTAATGGCCTGGCGCCCTCTTGGCCTGAAGCTTCCACTCCAGTGCTTTCCTGGCACATACCAGGCCCGGTAAACCATGGTCTGAAACTTTTGAAACCTTGAGCCGTAGATTTTTACCTTTACCCTGCTCTCTTATTTTATCACAGAGATGGAAAGTTGATAGTTAGAAACCCTACCTTTTAAGATGGCCTGGCTAGCTTCCTGTGCTACTCCTAAGCTTAAAGTGAGCGGCGTGATCGACACATGTGGTGAACCCGTAACACCATAATATTTTACTACAGTAAAGAATATATTGTAGCTGGGCGTGGTGGCTCACGCCTGTAATCCCAGCACTCGGGAGGCTGAGGCAGGAGGATCGGTGAGAGTTCGAGACCAGCCTGGGCTACAAAAGTGAGCTCAAGGCCAGCCTGAACTGCATAGTGAGACCCTGTCTCAAAAAGACAAAAAAAAAAAAATATATATATATATATATATATTGCTACTAATCCCTTTCAAATTACTACCCTTAGTTTCGAGCACACTATCCCATTTCTATTCTCAGTGAGTTTGAAACCCTCTTTCAGCAGTTATCGGTGCTGGTCTACCAGGGCAGACTTGACAGTCTCAATCCATTCAAGGCGTTCAACCTTCATTGTTATTTTGACTTTAAACGAAAACCAGAAATCACATGGTAATAGTTCTAGTGATAAGGTGAATGAAGACATACTGTAATGTTTCTGAAAACGTGACAGATTTCTATGATCTGAACAGAAACCAGAGTGTTGCAACAGGATTAAGAACTGCTCCACCTTTGCACGCTGCTCAGCAGCAGTACTCGGCATGTTTATCACACCTAGCAGGCCAGGTGCTGGTGAATAAGGACTTCCAGCTCTGCTTCAGCAATGGGTGGAAACAGGAGGATAAGCACAGTTGGAGCCAACCAGTATGTTTGGAAGGGCTGTACTTGCATATGCCCTTTATTGACACAATGTTTTTAAAATTTAATATTTACAGTATGCTTTGAAACTGCCTTATATTTTGTTTTGCTATTCCAAAAGGATAACTGTTTTGGTTGTACTACTTTTAATATAGCTACCGAATGGAAATTTTGTATTTATAGTTTAACTTGTAATAGTGTAAAGTCACAGTCTAAGCTGAAGCTATAAAAGTGGGAAACTTCAACTTCTATATTTTTATAGGCATGAGACCCAAGTTTTTCAGTGTTATACCTAAATAAAAAGAGAAGCCTGAGAACATTGCCAGTATTTATAAATGTATCCAAGATTTGGTTAAGAACCTAGAGAGGCAAATGAGTGGAAATGACCTCTAAAACAGGAGAAAACTTAAGACTTGGTGTAAAAATCAGGGGAAGAGAATTTTCCAGGAAGGGAGTGATGAAATTGTTCAAAAGCAGATGATAGTTTGTCAAAAAGATAAGTGTAAAGGTTGAGTAATGCGCAGGACACTTGCAGTGCTAGCAAGAAACTTCTTTATAATGTCAAGCATGAATGTCTAAGAAAAAAGATAGTTGCTGAAGGGTAGTAGTGAGTTCAAGAAAATAATTTCAGAAATGAGATAGATATATTTTTCGATTACATCTACATTTGTTTGTTCAATTGCACTGATATGATAGAAAATCAACATAGTAGATAATAGGCAGAATATAATATCTAGTGTATATTCTACCCTTAGAATGTCAGGAAGGATAAGATACATTTTATTACAGAGACTGCCCTTGAAAGTACTTGAGTTTACCCATTCTAACTGCAGAGGAAGCAATTATCTGCTAACATATGTGTATTTGAGTATGAGATGTTAAATGTTTTTAGTACTTCTCTTGTATCTGATCAGTATTGAGCAAATCTTCCAGTACCCTTTTGGATAAAGTCAGAGTTCACTGAGGATGCAGAGATGGGAGGGGACTTGAAAGTGGAAAAGGGAGGAGCGAGCTTGTCATCTGCAAGGTGTGACCTACCGAGAAGGGGCTAGACCTCAGGTCCTGTATTTATTTATTTTTTGCTTTTTACATTTTATTTATTTTCATGTACGTATTTGGCATAAGGTCTCTCTGCTCCATGTGAACTCATAGTAGGTCCTCCTGTTTTGAGCCTCTCCAGATCTGATATGGTCCTGTCTTTAAAGTGTGTGCATGGGTCTGGTGAGATAGCTCAGTGACTAAAGTGTCTGTTCAGGCAAGCTTAGGCAAGTTCAGGGACTATGGTTCAATCTCCGCACCACAATACCATGTGAGCCCTCCCGCCAAGGGAGGGGTAAATGGGCCAGAGCCTGGGTGTGGTGCAGCATGCCTGTAATCCCAATGCTGGGGAGGTTTGAAGGCAGTAGGATCTCCACAACTCTGAGCTGCGTAGGGAGACCTTGCAGCAATGAAATACAGTGAAATAACTAATATAATAATAATAATAATAATAATAATAATAATAATAATAATAATAAAGTATGTACAATCAGTTAGGTTTCATGAGTTGTTTTTCAAATATATGCATATATGCTGAATTTGGCTCAGTGTAGATATCTTGTGTTTGAAGTATTAAGACATAGGAAAGTAGGGATTAAGGCAGAATAGTAACCTCAGGGTTTTTTAAGGTGTCACTGTGAACCATGGCAGAATGAAAATGTGAGAAATGAGATACTACAAAAAAGTAACGAAATTGATGGAATGTATATTCTAGTTTTCTCATTTTACAGTTATTGTTGAGTGACATGGACAGATAGAAGTGAAGATTAGAGAAAAGCATAATTTATATGGAACTGAGAGGTTAATTATGAGGTGTAAGGATATTTAAGATTTACATAACCGAGAGGTAGCTGGAGTCTACTGAAGGAAGAAATGTTAGACTAGCAGCAGATAGGAAATACAGAGTCAATGCGAACTGTCGCAGTCCCTTCTTGGGTCTCATCTCGGCCTAAGAAGTCTAAATTTCCAATCCTAAAACCACGTTATTGGAATTCCACCAACTTAATTCCAATCTATCACTCCCAGTGCAAACTGCAGCGATAACAAAGACACTAAGACATATATATATATATATATATATATATATATATATATATATATATAATTATTGGAGAGCCAAGGGGTCCTAAGTCCAGCCAGGAAGATGGCTTCCGGAACCAAGAGAGTGACCCAGGGCTGCACGCGGGTTTTATTCATTGGAGAAGGGGGAGTGGCTTGTGAAAGGGAATTGTGGGAAGAAGGTAAACACTGTGAGCTAGGCTAAGTAGGAGGCTTGCATTCACCTCCTCCATATTCAGAGATATGCAGAGGAAATAATTTGCATTATGCTATTGAGATAGTATTTAATATTTTGGGGGTCTGGCACTTCAGCTCTGATGTACAATCTTTCAAGCCCCAGGAAGTCATAGCCTCTTATCTCGAGGCTCGATCCCAGATGACATCGTGGAGCATTGGCTTTTCGTCCTGTTATCAGGGGAACACACGTGCCATCCTCAAATATTACCACCAGCACCTCGGCTAGACCAATACACACTGTTTAAGGCCAATTGAGAGGATAATAAGAAGTCCTAGCTATCTCTGTACATTTCAATACAAGGGAATAGGGTCAGACTCAGTCAAAATGGAGACAGTTGCTTTTCTTTCAAGGAGAGCTGCTCAGGCAGTCCTCCACAAGAACCGAACTGCATCATGCAAGTCATTAGGAATTGGGACAGGAATGGTACTGTAGACAAGATCAGGAGTCAGGCTCTGAATCTTTACTTAGAAACAACTGTTGGCAACATTAACGCCTGTAAATCTGCAGGCCAGGAGCCTGTCCTTGCTTAAAGGGATGCAGGGGAAGCAATTTCCATAGGAAATTCCAAGTGGGGTCGAAGTTAGCAGTGAAGGAAAAATACACTGAGAGAAGCACTTGAGGATATTCAACTGCAGAAAGGTATAGAGGAAATCAGATCAGAAATAATTTCTCAAGTAAAAAAAGAAATAATATACATAATAAAAGAAGTACTGCCGGGCCATAGTGGCACACGCATGTAGTCCCAGCACTTGGGAGGCTGAGGCAGGAGAATCGCTGAGCTTGAGACCTCACAAAAAGTGAGCTCAGGCGCAGCCTTAACTACATAGCAAGATCCTGTCTCAAAAAGACCAAAAAACAACAACAACAAAAACAAAAAATGCTAAGTGCATCTGAAGAAGGCACCGATTTAAAACAAAAAATAGAGAATAGAAAAATGATGGAATCCTTGAATGAACAATATAAGAAAGTAATAGAATGTATGAAGCAGATTCAAAGTGCTGGGGATGGGGAGATAGCTCTGTGGCACAAGTGCCTGCCTGGCAAGTGCAAGGTTGTAAGTTCCAACTCCAGTCCCACACACAACAAAATGAATAATAAAACTATACCCAGACATATAGTAATCAAGATCCCAGAAATTCAGCACAGGAATATACTAAAAGCCACTAGTGTGAGTTATGATGGTGATTATTTCAGTGGCAAAGTACAGGGATTCTCAAATTGTATGAAAGCTGAGATGTAAAAGTACATAGGTGAGTCATTGGGGTTTTGCATAGATTGGAGTAAGCCTCTAGGGTAACGATCATTTCTCATGCTTGGGCCTCTTATTGTACTCTCTTATTGATCAGCCTAAAAAAAGATAATTTCGTTATTTCTGCTTATTAAATAGAGAGTGGGGAGAACCTGTGAGATATTTCTGTCTCAGTCCCCAAATTCTCCAATATTTAATTTGAGCTCTGTTTAATCAATGGCTGGTGTTTCTCTGACTTGTGTGAATCAATGTTTAAAAGACATGCAGCTTAAAGGTGAAGAGAAAGATAGTTCCTGTGAAAGTCTTCAGTTACAGCATCAGCCCACATCTGTGCATAACAGTGTATTTATATTATTTGAAGGGTTCAAAATTATCCAATACCATTCCTTTTAAAACTTACTTATGATGCATGTGCTAAGCCCTACTTTGTTTCTTTTTTCCTCAAAGGTAGTGGGTGACTAAAGTAATGTTCCAGTGAACCTGAGAGGATGGATCCAGTCTCTTTACACTCTAAGTATCAGTGAGAACAGGATCTTACCCTCCAGTTACTACCCCCACCTTGTTACTCTGCTATACATAACATTCAGTTAATTGCTAAAGAGCCTCAAATGAATGGATTTTAATACATCTCTTACATTCAAAGTAGGATGAATATATAGAACTATAGAACTTTCCTTTCTTTAGAATTTGATCTAAACATCCTTGAGAGAGGGAGAAAAGTTTTCTGTTTCATGTGTTACTCTTATGGTTTGTTCGTCAGAGGCATTATTGATGTATGTATTCTTTTCCTAATCTCAAAGTAGTTCCATACTTCTTTGTACTTTCATATAGTGAAATTCTCATCTATCACATATCTCCCTATTCTCAGTGGTTATCTGTTCTATGTATTTATATATTCTTACACATACTACATTCACATACTAAAGTTCTCTCATTTTATACAGAGAGACATTAACAACTGACATCATATAATATACTATAAAATGATTTACTCATATATCATTAGTTATATTTTTGTGGATTACCATAAGAATAAAAAGTACTCCTGTTCTTTATAAAGTGAACTCTGAATTACATCTCAAGTTAAAAATTACATTATCTATGTCTGCTAACTTGCTCCGTTTTGGAAAATCGAATGTAGGTGCCAACTGTTCTCTCAATCCTGAACTCCACTGTGTCATCCCGGCAACCTCTCCAACTTCATGCATGCAGTTTACTAGTCCTGCTGCGTTGGAAAAGTGAAGACGTCAAGTTGTCCGTGAATGGTCTGTCATGACTTATCACTGTTGTTTTCTAAGTTCCATGGATGACAAGAAGCTATTTCTTGAATTTTTTTTTTGGTTTTGTTTTTTGTTTTTTGTTTTTACATTGCTTTCCAGGATTCCTTGCCTGTGTTTTACTGGAAAACAGTCACATCTCTAAGAGATCTTCAGTTGTTCTTCTCTCAGTTTCTCTGTTACACTTTATGGCTCTGAAAGCTAGTGAGCCGAGGCAACATTAAACTGTCACTTTTGTTACTGTAGGGAAATAGCACATTCTTTCCCTTTTCCTATCCTAATAAAATTTAGGAGCATCTTCATGAGGGTACTTTTCTGCTTCTATCTCAAAGTATATGCAGTGCTCCTAAGCTCCACCTTCTTTGGTTCTGTAGGCAGAGTGCTGGAGATAAAATAGTAAATTTTAGTTGATCATTCAAAGAGACCCTTTGACTAAGGGTAATGTGAGGCAGACAATAGCTGGAGGTAATCTTCCCCACTTTCCCAGTGAGACATAGAGCAACAAACCTTACTAACCACGTTTCCAAAGAAATGTAACTCTCAGCTTCTTTCTACTTTAATTTATTTTTATTTATTTATTTTTTTCTACTTTAATTTAAATAATTTTAAATATGCATTCTGAACAGGGCGTTAGTGTTATAAATTATGGCTACTAAATATAAGGGTAAGAAATATTTAATTTTGATTTCTCTTTTCCTGTATCGTGCCTAGGAGTTATATATGTTAATACCATTTATTTATTTGTAATTCTAAATAGAAACTGATATCCGACCTTTTCTTTCTAAATAGAAATATTAGTGAGAGATAAAGTACAACTATTCATATTGCTTTATACTTTTGAAATTTAGTTTTTAGTTTTAAATTCAAGCTTTTCTGGCATAAGTTCACCCTTTTTTAATCTTTTTAGGATTCAATAATGTATTTCTATCCACCAGCTGGAAAAATTTACACAAACACATAATTTACATAACCCCAAAGTTGCCTAAAGAGCTTGATATTTCCTGTGTCTGTGGTATGGATAAATTTACCTAAGTGATTTTCTGGTCACTCAGATTCAGAAAATGAAATTCAGATTTGGATGTGAAGAGGTCCCCTTGGGCAGGAATTTCAATTCAACAATGAGAAATTGTCACTTAGGCATTTCTCCTTTTGAGTATTAGAAGGTAACTTTTCCTTTTGCATACTCTTTCATAAAAGTTTAAAGAGGCTTTACAAATATGTGAATCATATTTCCCCTTTACTTCTGATGTTTTGGTGGAAACAATGAAACCTCTTAGGTGGAATGAATCACAAACACGCATACATGAATAAGCATATTCTTGTTATTAGGCAAATTCCTTTTAAACACTTTTTGTCAAAAAAAATGCATGCTGTATTTTAGAAATCTTTTGGTGGAGTTTTTTGAAACTTTTATGTACAGTATCATGTTATCCACAAATAATGATAATTTAACTTCTTCCTTTTTATCCTCATTATGTTTTATGGCTTTGTCTTGCCTAATTGCTCTGGCTAATGTTTCCAGAACTATAGGAGTGGTAATAGTGCTAATGATAGTGATGATAAAGGACAACCGGATTTTATAATGAAAGCTTTCAGTTTTTGACCATTTTATATAATATTAGCTTTTTGTTTTTCACAGTTGATGTTCATCAGATTGCAATTAATGCTACTCATTTAATTTTCTGTAGAGCTTTTGTCATGAACTGGTGTTGAGTTTTGTCAAATGCTCTTCTGCATTTATTAAGATGATCAAGTGGAAGTTTTTGCTTGTTGCTGTTAGAATGGTATATTACACTTACTAATTTGTGTATGTTGAATCATCCTTGCAACATTTTGATGAATTCTACTTGGTCATGGTGTGTAATCTTCTTACTGATTTGCTGTATTCTGTTTGTTAGTATCTTATTAAGGATTTTTGCATCTATGTTCTTTAGACAGATTGACATGTAATTTTTTTTATTGGATTCTTCTCTGATTTTTGTATCATGTCAATACTTGATTCAAGGAAATGGGTTTGAGAGTATTGCTTATTGCTTCCCTTTCAATTCCATTAGACATTTCAAGAATAGCGGCATTAGCACTTCATGGAAATTCTTATAGACTTCTATGCTGAACCACTGAAAACCTGAGCTTTTCTTGTAGGCTTTTAATTATATTTTTAATTTTATTAATACTATATCATTTACTTTTATTTCTTCTTGATTCACCTTAGATAATTCCTATGTATCTAGGAATTTCCCAATTACGTGCTCTCCACCTTATTAGAATACAGGTGTCAAAGTATTAATGTCCTTCTGGATTTCTCCAGTATTTGTTTCATTTCTAATTTCATGGATTTGAATCTTTTCTTTCATTTTTTGATAAGGTTGGCAAAGGGTTTATCTGTTTTATTGAATCTTTCAAAGAAGCCACACTTTAACACATTGATGCTTTGCATGACGTTCTTAGTCTGTTTTCTTCTGTGAGATTTATAATTTCCTCTTCTATGTGAACTTTGGAATTGACTTGCTTTTGTTCTAGGAGCTTACATTTCAGAATTGGATTATTTACTTTAGCTAATTCTGTTCTTCCAAAGCAAGAATTTTCAATTATAAATTTCTCTCCTTCTTTTCCTTAATTTAAATTTTTTTATTTTATTAATTTTGACGAAAAAAAATACCAATGAGATAGTTTCAAGAGAGGTTAGTAGGACAGTTATAGTAATTAATACATTGCATATTGTTGACTTCATAGTAGTTATTCAGTGCACAAGATGCAGACATGCTGTCTTTTCTAAATACTATTAGTACAAATCTTTCTTCTCATTGAACTAAAAGAAAGAAGCTGTATGTCTATCCTAACTATTTTTTAACTACAAAATGGTTTTTAATTTATATCCTCATTCTTTGTTTTGTTTTGCCAGAAATATGTATTCTATTGCCTTTTAAATATTGTAGGTGCATGAATTTATCAAAATAGCCCATCATACTCCAATAGTCCCTAATAGTAGTGGGTTATCAGCAGAGCTGGCAATGTCAGAAGTTGTTGACTTGAGCCTTTTATAGCTCGGCATATCGATATAGCTTTACTTTGTATGCCTCATGGTTAGATTTTTCTGCTGGATGGTTGAGAAAAAGTTGAAGTAAAATCTATATATAGAAAATGTAACTTTTGTATATGAAAGGTCAGACAAATCCCCTCATGATTTACCCTGAAACTATGTACAGCAGTTTGTAGGTCTTTTGTCACTGTCAGCCGTGTGGAGGAGTCATGGCCATTGCTTGACCAATTTTCTCTCTGTGAAAGCCTGAGAGAATCTCTTCTCTCTAGGTGACTCTTCATGGGGACACTATATATCATTTATCACTTTATCTGTAGCCCCACAGTCTCTATGATCAGAAAATTTTGGATACCACTGAGTTATGGGATGTTACAGTACAGGGTCTCCTATGTCCTGAGTCCTCATTGACCTTGGAGGGCTGGGACCAAAACATTGGCTATGGTTGTAAACCATCTTTTTCTCTAATATTTTGGCTTGCAAACTTAAGTTGTTTACCATCCAGAAGAGAAGCTTAATGATATAATTACCCTATGACATAAGGACTTGAGCTTAATATAATTATCTTTCTGAATATACAATGCCTTACACATAATGTGAAACAGTTATTTTCTAACAATCATTTATATTCTAAATTTTAAATCCTTATTAATATGAAAGGAACAATTACACATTTTAACGCAGAAATTTAGGAATCTTACCATATACAAAATTGTAGCAGGACAATTTTATGGTATTTTTTCTTCTCTTTTATTGTCTAATTAAAAAATAAACCTTTACTTGAGAGAGTATAGCAATAACTGATATTGATATGACATTAAAAGCAGTATGCATTTACAAGACCAGAATGATAGGTATTCGAAGCATGGTTTTAGTATTACACATTGCTATCCTCAGTGTAGTTGCTTAGTTCGCAGATACCAGCATATATAGTTGGCCATTGTGATAATTCTATTAATTAACTGCTAGTTTCAAACCTGATGGAGATTTTTAGGAACAATGCCTTAACCATTTTGTGTATATAAATGTATAGTTTTGCCCCTGCCATGTTTTCTAACTTTTCTCCTTGCTTTCTTTTCATTGTTTAATCCTAAAGTTCTCGCTTTCCATTAAGGTATGTTATGCCTTTCCATTTTTATTTCTTTTGAGTTACTATCCTGGGTAGACTATATGATATTTACAGATGTAAGATTGGTTTATTTCACTTATGAGTACATCTTCAAGATGCATCCACTTGAGTTTATTATTCTTTAAAGTTGAGTAATACTCCATGGTATAAAACACCACATCTTTTTCATCCATTCTTCAGGGGATGGGCATTTGATTATTTCCCAGATTGTGCACATAGGTACACAAATATCACTATGATATAATGTTTTCAATTCTTTGGGAAAATTCCCGATAGGGGGATAGCTGGATTTAATGGACGTTCCTAGTTTTATTTTTTAGGTATCTCCACAATGACTTTCATAATGGTTGCACCAGTCCACATTCCCATGAGTAGTGGAGAAGGGTTGCTTTTACACCACAGCCTCTCCAACATTTGTGGCTGGTTGATTTCCTTGTGATAGCCATTTTTTCTGAGATGAAATGGTAACTTAGTGTTGTGTCAATTTGCATTTCATGGATGGCTAGTGATGTGCAGCATTCTTTCATGTATTTATAGGCTTGTGTATTTCTTTCTTTCTTTTCTTTTCTTTTTTTTTTTTTTGAGCAGAACATATTTATTGAAAGAACGTTCCTGTCCAAGAGAGGGACAGGAGGGGGTCCCAAGTGGGTGTTCCCTGGCTTGTGTATTTCTTTATATGAGAAATGTGTGTTCAACTTGGATACTCATTTCTGAACTGGTAAATTCTAGAGAGAAGACCTTTTTCTGAGTGCTTATTGGTTAAGACTTTTATCCAAATTTTTGGGCTGTCATTTCACTCTGTTGGTAACTTCTTTTCACATGAAAAATATTCTCAACAAGTGAGGGTCCCAGTTCTTAATTCTTTCAAGTATTACCTTGCAGTTTGGTTTTTGTTCATGAACTATTGGCCTACCCATAAATCTCCAAGATATCCTCCTACTTTCTCCTCCAGGAGATTTGCTGTTTCTATTTTAATGTTTAGATCTTTAATCCATTTTGACTATAGTTTAGTTATGCATGGTGATAGAACTGGATCAAGTTTTAGTTTTGGGCATGTAAAGAGTCAATTTTTCCAGCATCATTTCTTAAAGAGGCTATCTTTCTTCCAGTAAACATGTTTGTCCCCTTTGTCAAAAATGAGGTGGCTGAGTGTGTTTGCATTTGCTTGTGCATCTTCTAATCTATTCCATTGATCCTCAGGCCTATTCCTTTGCCAATACCATGCTGATTTTATTACTGTAGCTTCGTAGTATAACTTTAGGTCAGGAATTGTAATGCCTCCTGCCTTGTTTTTGTTACCCAGTATTGCTTTTGCTATTCTAGGCCTTTTTGGTTTTTAAATAAATTTTAGGAATAATTTCTGTAGGGCAGGTATGTTGTAAAGTATATTGATAGTATTTTGATATGGATTGCATTAAATCTGTATAACAACTTTAGGAGTATGGCCATCTTCACAATGTTGGTTCTTCCTGTCCAGGAGCATGGAATTTCCTTCCATTTTCTGAAGTCCTCTATGATTTCTTTTTTCAGAGTAGTATAATTTTCACTGAATAGATGTTTTACCTCTTTAGCTAGATTAATTTGCTAGTATTTCATTTTCTGTGGTTCTATTATAAAAGGTATTATCTCTCTAATTTCACTCTTAGTGTGTTTGTTATCTTTGTAGAGGGATGCTACTGACTTTTGAGTATTGACTTTGTGTCCTGCTATACTGTTGCATTTGTGTATTAATTCTAGTAGATTCTTGGTGGAGGTGTTTGGGTCTTCCTAGGACTATTATGTCATCTGCAAATAAGGATAGCTTAACTTCTTCTTTACCTGTTCTTATTCCTTTTATTTTCTTTTCTTGACTAATGGCTCTAGCCAATGATTCCAGAAGTATATAAAATAGGAGCGGTGATAATGGAAGTCCTTGTCTTCTACTAGACCTGAGAATAAAATGTAGCCATTTTTCCCCATTACAATTATATTTACCGTTGGATTGTAATAGATAGCTTGCACTATACTGAGGTAGAAGCCATCTACTCTGATTTTCTGTAGAACTTTGAACATGAATGAGTGTTGGACTTTGTCAAAGCCTTTTCTGCATTAATTAAGATATCATGTGGTTTTTGGATTTGGCTCTATTGATACAGCATATTATATTTATAGATTTGAGTATATTGTACCATCTTGGCAACCCTCAGATAAATCCTATCTGGCCATGGTGTGTAATCTTCTTAATGATTTGTTACATTCTATTTGCTAGGAATTTATTGAGTATTTTTGCATGTATGTTCATGAGGGAGACTGGCCTGTAATTCTCTTTTTTAATTGCATTTTTTCTCTCATTTTGGTATCAGTATGATACATGTGTCCAGGAATGATTTTGGGAGGATTGTTTCCTTTTTGAATTTATTAAAGAGTTTGTGGAGTATTGGTATTATATCTTCCAGCTTGTGATTGATATTTTATTTTCCTGTGTATGTCTTTGAAACTGCTTCATGCATTTCAGTTTTTGCCATGAACTCTTAGCCTCTTCAAAATTTCCTCCTACTTTTTCTTCCAGCAGATTTAAAGTTTGTTTTAACATTTAGATCTTTAATCAGTTTTGAGTTTAGTTTAGTGCATGTTGATAGACCTGGGTCAAGTTTTAGTTTTGGGCATGTACAGAGTCAGTTTTTCCAGCACCATTTGTTAAAGACTCTATCTTTCTTCTAGTAAACATTTTGGCCCCTTTGTTGAATGTAAGGCAGCTAAGTGTGTTTGTATTTGCTTCCCCATCTTCTCATGTATTTTACTTATCCTCCAGTTTATTTTTTTGCTGGCACCGTGCTGATTTTATCACAGTAGTTTTGTAGTGTAATTTTAACTGAGGAATTGTAATGCCTCCTGAAATTTCGGTTGACCTAGAGTGTCTTTGCTCTTCTAGGTCTTTTCTAGTTCCAAAAAAATTTTAGGAATGTTTTCTCTAGGTCTGTTAGGTATGTTGATGTTATTTTGATAGGGAATGTATTAAATCTGTATAAAAATTTCGGGAGTATGGCCATCTTCGCAAAGTGGGTTCTTCTTATTCAGAAGCAGTGGATATATTTTCATTTTCCAAAATACTCTACAATCTTTTTCAATCATGGAAATAATATTGAAAGGAGAAGAAAGACATAGGTATGGCTCAGATCCCCAAACAAAAGACTGCATGCTGTGCACCAGAAGATGACATGAAGAATGCAGGTAAGGGTGGTATGAATGCAGGGGAAATCCCTCAAGGAGGATTGAGAACAGGAGTGGTACAGCTTCTGCCCCTAGAAAAATCCTACAGACACCTAAAGGCTGTACCACAGGCAACACTGACATAAAGCCTGCCATGAAGGTTGTGTTGAGTTTGCATAAATGGTTTGAGAAAAAAATATTTAGTAATTACAGTTGTAAAATAGTAAAGCATAATTGAGATAAGCAGATATGTATGGTCAGGTTCAAAGTGATCACGAACCAAGCTCAGTCCCCACTTCCTTTTTCTTTGCTCTTTCTTGAATACTTTATCTTTACAAAAATTTTTAATATTGAGCATGAGAAACTACTACCCCTTAATTTTCTTATAAAAGACTAAATCTCTATCCTGTTTATTTGCTCTGTAGGAAGCAAATAATCTTGGTGAATAATATCTTTGGTAGTCTGATATGTTAATTAATATTAAATTCATAGTTCTTCATAGTAAATTTTATATATTTTATATAATAACTGCCTCAGGGAATTATTATGCAGGCTTCATTTCTATTTCTTCATTATTGATGACCTATAAATAGGAAAAATATTTATTATTCACTGCAAAATTCAGTTACAGAAGATAATGTTAATAATAATCTCATTACATGCTAGGTGGATTTACCATCCTAATATAGCACAGGGCACATGGCCGAGTTGGAAGTAAGGTCTCCTTTTTTAACTTTCAATTTTGGAGCATTTACTCTCTATGACAATAGCACTTAACTGTTTTTTAAAAATGAATTATCATTTTTCTTTTATTTAAATAGTTTGAGCAAACATTAGGACATTCTTAAAAAAAAAAAAAAGAACTAAACAGTCTACAATATAATCCTAGCCTATCATTTTTAATCTTCAAAAGTATAAAACAAGCCGGGCGTGGTGGTGCATGCCTGTAATCCCAGCACTCGGGAGGCTGAGGCAGGAGGACTGATGTGAGTTCGAGACCAGCCTGGGCTACAAAAGTGAGCTCAAGACCAGCCTGAACTGCATAGCGAGACCCTGTCTCAAAAAGACAAAAAAAAAAAAAAAAAGTATAAAACTGATGTTTTCTCATAGAAGCAATGACTGTTTTTCATTTTTCACTTTCTTGCTGATATATTTATATAATCAAAATATTTTTAATTATTAGCTATTATTCAAAATATTAACATTCCTGGGGCCTGGCAGGATGGTTCAGTGGTCTAAAGTGCCCACTTAGGAAAGATTAGGTGGCTGCAGGGACCGCGGTTCGATCCCCGGCACCACGTGCTGTGACAGCCCTGCCCTCAGGGCAGGCTGAGCCAGCCATAAAAATAAATAAATAAACAAAAGTTCTGAAACAAGAAAATAAAATAAAATAAAAAATTAAAAAAAATTAACATTACTGGATTACATTTTAATGGCCAAAAATTAGTTGCTTCAGGCATATAAAACAGATGATGATAGAAAATGTTTCTTCAAGGAAAAAATCATATTCTCTTGAAATTCAGAAAATAATTCATTTTTGAATTTAGGACCCTTCTAAATTTAATCTAATAATTCTGAATTAATTTAACTGTTTATTAGTATTGCTAAAAATTGGAAAATTATAAAAAATAATATTATATAAACTCTACAGCATGAGAGAATAATATATGTTCAGATATATGGGGAAATCAGTGGATCTGAGCTAATGCCCTGACTGTTTGTGTGTTTATTATAGTAAAGTTGGTTTTATTAGTTACTACTGTAATAGGCATCAAATTTATAAAACAGAATAGGAATAATTTGAATAATGATTAAATGAATAAAGACATTGATCTGAAACTTTGAGTAATCCTGAGAGATCAGGTTGTATACACTGAATGTCTTCTATTTTCTGAAAATTCTACTTATGTTTTATGAATTGTCCTATTATATTTCTTTAAAAAGTTATGATTTATAATATTATAAAAATGTGTCATGTATTAGAAAATTTGAGATTACCTATTAGTTAGAATAAGAAGTTTATTTACCTATTCAATTTATATGAAATAGAGCTATTTTATTTTGTAGGTACATATGATTTTCATGCAAATTACCTCAGGTCAAGACTACTACAGTCTGGTATGTGTGCTGTTGCTCTACTCGTTTCTTACCTTCTAAACTCCATTTTTTAAAAGTAGTAAAATTTTTTGAGGATCTGTGACACATTATAGATGCAAGTTATTTAGGAGTCACATATTTTACTCTTCTGTCTACCCATCCTTGGGTTTGTGTCTTGCAACATTTATTGGAATAACGTTAAACATAGATTAAATAAATAGGTTCGATTATGAAATTAGAGGTCTTTTATCCAAAATGTCATTAAATTCCATTGCTTGTCAAATTGTGATAGCATCGATGAATATGTTTGATCTGAGAAGAAGATGTATCCATGTGCTGGTGTATTCACTCCATGAATAATGCCGAGTAATTATATAAGCCAGAAATGTAATGGAAAATTAGATCTATTTTTCGTTATAGATCTTAAAGACTAGTGGGTGACTTGGTCATTATCTAAATATTTCAGGTACTTATGAATAATTAGAAAATCCTGTGTTTGCTTGATTACTTCTTTATACACTTACTTTGGTGTTTTGAGACAGAGTCTCACTTTGCAGTACATACTAGCCCTGAACTAAGGATGTAACCCACACAGCCTCAGGTTCAGGACTGTCCTTCCTCACATTCCAGGTCTGAATGTCGAGTTTACAGAATTCCCTATCTAACTAGGCTGTTGACTAGGTGTTAAGGAAAGCTAAGTCTAGAAAGCAGGACTATTACCTACATATAGAGAAAATAGCCAGTTATGAATTTATAGCATTTATGAATATATACAGATATTCAGACTTGAGATATTATATATTCAAAAATCTGTAATGTAATTATGGAAACAAATGCAAATATACACCTGGTCTAAACCATAAAATATAGAGGTAAAAAATTCACAGTGATGAAAACTAAATTAATGGGCAGAAAATTCATGTTTCATATAATATTAGAAGTCAAAACAAATGTCAGTTATTAGTCAATGACAAGAATGATCCAATATTAAGATTTACTAGGAAGCTGTAATAATGCTCAGTTTCATTTATAAAAAATAATGGAAGCCGGGTGTGGTGGTGCACGCCTGTAATCCTAGCACTCGGGAGGCTGAGGCAGGAGGATCTGTGAGAGTTCGAGACCAGCCTGGGCTACAAAACTGAGCTCAAGGCCAGCCTGAACTGTACAGCAAGACCCTGTCTCAAAAAGACAAAAAAAAAAAAAAATGGAAGATGCATGCTCACAAGTTAGAAATAAATAAATATTAATTATTAATATTTATATAGTAAACTCATGCAAATATTATCAGCTGATCACTGACAAAGGATTTCAACTAATTCAGAACAGACAGTGTTTTCAAAAAATTACATTGCAATGACTGGAACAAATTATAGCTTCACAAAAACAATATAATAGAATTATAGATGTAAATGTAAACATAAAACTACACAACGTAGAGCATAAAGTGTATATAAATATTTTTATATTTCATAATTACATTTTAGATATGACATCAAAAGTACAGTATATATTTTATATTACAGTTTATAGCTTGTAGCATAAGCTATTATCACAAAAATGTTGAAAAGAAGCTACAAATTAAAAAGAATATATTTACAGAACTTATTTTTAGAAATATATGCAAAATATATCCGAATTATAAAATATCTTAAAATTCAACTATGAGAAAACAAAAATGTGCAAAATGGGCAAAATTCCTAAATATACATTGCATCAAAGAAGATACATAAGCTGGAACCAAGATGGTAAAATCAATCAGCATCAAATGGCATTAATGAACTCATTAGTTGCATATTAAAAGCAATCAGATAACACGATATGACACACACACCCATTATCATGCTCACATCCAAATTATGTCTAACACCAAATGCTGGTGAGAATTTGGAATGATGGGAATTTTCACAAGTTGTTTGTGGGAATGCAGAATGTTGTAGCCATATGAATGACACTGTAGTTTCTTATAAAGCTAAATATAAGCCTATGATTCAACCTAGAATCATTACTAGGTATTTACTTCAATAAACATACAATTATATCTACATATAAAACTGCATATGGTTGTTTCAGAAGCTATCCTTCGATAAGGGACTGGGAAAACAAAACAAAGCATCATATGTTATGGATTATTGTTCAGGAGTTTTTAAAAAATAATGAACTATTTTTTTTTTCTGGAAAAATATATATGTATATACACAGAATAGCTCGGATAATTGTACTGCTGGTTTCTACTAGTCTACTGAAAGGAGTAGTCAATACCAATGTTTTACTGTTTTCAATATTTTGACCAAATTTCCATGGTTACATCTAGTAATCTGAACAACTAATTTAAAGAAAACAATATGGAATATCATAACTATTGTTGAAGTCCTATCATTTTGTTTAGTGAAATTTTGTATCATTTATTTCTTTTTTTTATAAATTTTTTACTTGGTACAGTGTCTCACTACCCAGCTCAGACTCCTAGTGATCCACCTGTTTCAGTCTCCCCAGATGGGATTGTAGGCATGTACCACCATGTCCAGTTTCGTGGGTTGGCTTCTCTTGCCCAGAGTGGGGCCAGCATGGTTTGTGGTGCCAGGGTCTAATACAGGTGTCTACACTTGCCAGGTAGGCACTTAGACCACTGGCTATCTCCCTGGCCCTGTATTGTTTCTAATTATTGTTATTATTTTTCTATTTTTATTTTAGGGAAAAAATAATAAGCTTACAATATTTGGAAAAACAGAGGTGAATTAAATGTGTACTGAAGTGACAGAAGCCAGTTTAAAAAAAATACTGCACATGAATTAGTCTAATGATATTCTAGAAAAAGTAGAACTATGAAAACAATAAAACAACTAGATATCTTCAGTGGTTAAGGTAATAAGAAGTGATGAACAGGTAGAAAATAGTACATTTTGAGGTAAGTAAAACTGTTCTACTTTTATGTTGTTGACATGAACACATGATTTTATTTATTTTTTAATGGGAAAAATTGTACGTATTTAGAATTGGCCCTCTGAAGGGCCAGGGAGATAGCTCAGTAGAATAAGCATTTGTCTGGCAGGCCCAAGGGCCTGAGATAAATCCCAAGTAATGCAAAAGAAAAAAAACTCAATTCGCCAGCTGGACTCAGTGTAGATGATTAGATGATCCCAATTTTGTTGGTAATGTCTAGTGCATCATAATCAGAAGCCATTTGAACATATACTTTCTTCTCTCCATCAGGCCTGATTAGGAGGTTGACCTTGGAAACATCTATGTCTTAAAGCTTCTTCACAGCTTGTTTGATCTGGTGCTTACAGGCTTTGACATCCACAATGAACACAAGTATGTTGTTGTTCTCGATCTTTTTCATGGCTCACTTCGTGGTCAGGGGGACTTGATGATGGCACAGTGGTCACGCTCATTTCTCCCGGGAGCGCTCTTCCAGGAATATTTGGGCTGCTTCCGGAGCTGTAGTGTCTTGGGATAGCAGAAGGTGGGTGGTGGTCATATTTTTTTTTTGTGGCTGTGGATGCCTTTCAACACAGCCTTCTTGGCCTTCAAAACTTTTGCTTTGGCTTCAGTTTTGGGAAGGGCAGGGACTTCCTTCTTCGCCTTCAGCGCCATCTTGATAGAGAAAAAAGAAAACACAAATGATTTTATCTAGGTTTAAAAATTCATACAACTGGAAAACACAAAGACTAAATAATAAGATAATTCATGCACATTTCTTAATGATATCCTTTCAATACTCATTCTCCAGTTGTCAGTAAAAGTACTACACTATGCAAGTTGTTAATAGGAGAACTTGTGCACTGCAAGCGCTCATTCTACTGAGCCATCTTCTCAGCCCTTAAATAATACTTTATATTTTTGTGTAGTTTATAAATTGGTGCTCATTGTCTGGAATTATTCAAATATTAATTCAAAATATTTCCCTTGAACTTCCTGTTCCAGCCCCGACCCAAACTGCACCGCTGGTAGCCAACCCCGCGTGCCCGCCGCGGGTAAGCTCCCTGCGACCCTCTGCCCCGCCTCTGCGTTCCTCTGACTAACTTTCTGCTCCAGCCCAGACCTGAATGCTGGAAGCCAAGCCCGCGCACCTGCTGGGTCAGGATCCTTGGCCTGCCGTCCCCTCCCCTACCCCCCCCTTTTTTTTAACCCCTCCAGCCCAAGCTCCAGGACCGAACCCATCAAACATCTCGTTTGGCAACTGATCTAGTCCACATGCCTACCAGGACTACTCAATCCCAAAGCTCCACCTCCACCTACAGACCACATCCCCCAGGATTCACAAAAGCTAGCAGCCAGAGCTCCAACACAGAGTCAGGAACCTCTGTAGAGGAACCAGCTTGGAGTCTCCAGACCAAACGCCCATAGACACAGCATAACGCCACCAAAGTGCAGAGGTCGCTTCCATACAAAATGATAACAACAAGAGTAGGATGCAATCTCAGGGCCCGTGCCCACCCAAACCAAATACAGAAGACACTATCATGGAAGAAAATAAGAATCACACAGATGAAACCACTGAATTGGTAGCATCTGAGGCAGACACACAAGTGCAGAAACTTATAGAGCAACTGAGATCAGAGATAACATCTGAAGTAAGAAAAGAAATACGTAAAGTGGAAAAACGGCTGGAGAAACGTATAGAGGACATCAGAGCGGAAATAATACCTAAAGTAGACAAAGACATACCTAAATCAATAGCATCCCAAGTAGGGGAACAACTACACAAAAATAGAAAGGAGAACAGAACAGAAATAATCTCTGTATTAGAGAGAGAAAGGATAACCATAGTGACAGACTTCAATACTGTAAAAGAAGACATCAATAAAAAATTAGAGGAGAATAGAAAAATGATGGACTCCCTGACAGAGCAATATAGGAAAGACATAGATCAAATGAAACAGTTTCAAAGAGATATACAAGAAAATAAAACCTCGATCACAAGTTGGCAGAGCCGAATGAATGAAAATGAAGATAGAGTTTCCAACCTTGAAGACACAGTTGCAGCCAGGGAAAGAGTAAGAAAGGATCTTTTAAAAACAACCAGAATGCAGGAAAAAATAATTCATCATCTGCAAGACGATGCGAAAATGAACAACGTGAGATTAATGGGAATCAATGAGAAAGAAGGAGTCAATACAAATGATATAAAAAGAATATGGG